>MCJB01050318.1:51366-96964 GCA_002018475.1 Nicotiana obtusifolia
CACTTCATTCCTGTGTGTACTACCTATTCTTCAGAACGGTTGGCAAGGATTTATATCCGAGAGATTGTCCGGCTGCATGGTGTTCCAGTTTCTATCATTTCAGATAGAGGTACGCAGTTCACTTCGCAGTTTTGGAAAGCCGTGCAGAGGGAGTTGGGTACTCAGGTGGAATTGAGCACAGCATTTCATCCTCAGACGGATGGGCAATCAGAACGTGCCATTCAGATACTGGAGGACATGTTGCGTGCATGTGTTGTTGATTTTGGAGGTTCATGGGATGAATTTCTACCGCTTGCAGAGTTTGCTTATAACAACAGCTACCAGTCAAGTATTCAGATGGCTTCGTATGAGGCTCTGTATGGGAGGCGATGTAGATCTCCGGTTGGTTGGTTCGAGCCCGGCGAAGCTAGGCTATTGGAGACTGACTTGGTTCAGGATGCTTTAGAGAAGGTGAAAACAATCCAGGAGAGGCTCCGTACAGCACAATCGAGGAAGAGTTATGCCGATAGGAAGGTTCGAGATGTGTCTTACATGGTTGGCGAGAAGGTCTTGCTGAAGGTTTCGTCCATGAAAGGTGTTATGAGATTCGGAAGAAGGGGAAACTGAGTCCTCGGTTCATTGGGCCGTTTGAGGTGCTTCGAAGAGTCGGGGAGGTGGCTTATGAGCTTGCTTTGCCACCCAGTCTGTCGAGTGTGCACCCAGTATTTCACGTTTCTATGCTTCGGAAGTATATTGGAGACCCGTCTCATATTTTGGACTTCAGCACGATTCATTTGGATGATGATTTGACCTATGAGGTGGAGCCAGTGGCGATTTTGGATCGTCAGGTTCGGAAGTTGAGGTCCAAGGAGATAGCTTCGGTGAAGGTGCAGTGGAGAGGTCGTTCCGTGGAAGAGGCTACCTGGGAAACCGAGCAAGAGATGTGGAGCAAATATCCCCACCTATTTGAGACTTCAGGTATGTTTCTTGACTCGTTCGAGGACGAACGTTTGTTTAAGAGGGGGAGAATGTGACGACCCGGTCAGTTGTCTCGTGGGTTACCACTCCGTCTTCCCCATTTTCTGTCTCATTATGTTGCGTTTTACGTAACCAAGTTGAGAAGTTGAGTCCGGAGTGAAATTGGTAAGAAATGAGACACTTAGTCTCTTTCAAGAAGGGTTAAATCGGAAAAGTCAACCGCATGTTGACCTATGAGTTAGGAGGCTCGGATGTAAATTCCGACGATTCGATTAGTTTCGAGAGATGATTTATGACGTAGGAGTAAAATCATAATTTGTTTCGGAGATCCCGTGTAGAAGTAGGCTTGAATTGGTGAAGTTAGAATTTTGGCGATTTTCGGTTGATAGGCGAGATTTTGATCCGAGGGTCGGAATGGAATTCCGAAAGTTGCTATAGCTTTGATATGTGAATTAGGAATTGTGTGTAAAATTTTAGGTCATTTGGACGTGGTTTGATTGGGTTTAGATCAAAAGAGCGACTTAGAGGATTTTTGAAATCCTTAGGCTTGAATCCGACGCGAATGGGTGTTGAGAGGTTGTTTTGAGCGTTCCGATGGTTGGAACAAGTTTGAATAATGTTATGGGATATGTTGGCATGTTTGGTTGAGGTTCCAGAAGCCTCGGGTGAGTTTTGGGTGGTTAAACGGACTAATTCGTCGTTGGAAAAGGAAATTTCAGAAAAACCAGATGCTCAAATGCGGACCGCATATCTCACAGGGGGATCGCAAACCCAGGTAGGTTCCTGGGCGAAGTTCAGGTCAGAAATGCGGCAGGAATGCGGACCGCATACCTAACATGCGGACCGCATATCTGACATCGAGACCGCAAACTGAGACAGTGAACTGAACAAAATGTAACGTCAAGAATGCGGTCGAAATGCGAAACGCAAACATGAAATGCGGACCGCATTTCACCATGCTGAGATCGCATACCAGGACAGAAACCTGGACAAATTCAATGTCGAAAATGCGTCCAAAATGCGGACCGCAGACCTGTTATGCGATCGCATATCGGGCCGGACAGGGGTGTTTTGTCTCGATTTTTGACCCCTTTATAAATAGAAATCAGTGCCCATTTGCAATACCAAAGCCATTTTTCATCACTCACGAAGAGGAACACCTCCAAACACCATAAAATCACAGCAAATCAACTTCAAAACTATATCCAAAGGAGATTTTCTTGGGTAAATTCTTAAAGAAGGGGATTTGACTGTTCTAAACATATTTGGAGCTAGGGAGCTCGGATTGAAGCAAGTTTTGAAGCAATTCTTGGAGGGTTTCCAAGAGAAACATCGGGGTAAGTGTTCCTAACTCAATTTTTGAGGAATTACCTCAGTTTATCACTATTTTTTGCAATTAATTGGTGATTTAAGTTGGGAAAAATTGTGGAAAACCCTTAAGTTTAAATTTAAGATTTGGAGGTCGATCCGATGTCGGAATTTGATAAATTTTGTATGGTTGAACTCGTGAGGAGATAAGGAACTCGTTGGGATGGAAATTACTTAATTTCGAGAAGTGGGCCCGGGGCTCGGGTTTTGCTAATTTTGGGATTTCTTAGTATTTATTGATTGTTTTCGCATGGGCTTTGTTCCCTCAACATATTGTGACGTAATTGTTCTGAATTTGGATAGATTCGACGCACGTGGAGGCCAATTCGAAGGGAAAAGGCGTCGTGGGCTAGAAATTTAGCCGGTTCAAGGTGAGTAGTGATTGTAAATGATGTCCTAAGGGTTCGAAACCTCGGATTTGCACATCGTAGTGCTATATTGCAGTGAGGCACGTGCTCGATGATGAGCGTGGGGTCGTTTACTACTGGGATTGTGACTTGGTCCGTCCCGCTTGATGATTTTACTATATATTTGATTGAAACCTATTTGATATCATCATGGTTTGGGCTGATTGCCATATTTGGGCTTCATGCCAATTGTTTGAACCCTCCGGGGATTTTTATCACTATTTCCTCACTATTTGTACTTATTACTTGAACTCAGTCATGTTGTTTCCACTGTTGTACAACTCAGCCACTTTTTACTCAGTTTTAGAGATTTACATAATATTTGAAATGATGTTTGGGCTGAGAACTACTGTTTTACTATGCCCGAGGGGCTTGTGATGATTTTTTTGACTGAGTGCGGCCGAGGGCCAGGTGTGAGGTTTTACTGAGTGATATGAGGCCGAGGGCCTGAGATACTGTATATACGCCACAAGGTGTCTTGATTGATATGAGGCCGAGGGCCTAGATGTATGCCACGAGGTGGCTTGATATAGCGCTTGGGCCGTAAGGGGCCCCTCCCGGAGTCTGTACACCCCCAGTAAGCGCAGGGTACCCAGAGATAATACAGTTGGTAGCAATGACAACTGTAGGTTACGGTTGGTAACAATGACAACCGGTAACCAGAGATAATACAGTTGGTAACAATGACAACCAGTAACCAGAGATATTACAGTTGGTAACAATGACAACTGTAGGTTCTAGTTGGTAACTATGACAACTGGTAACCAGAGCTGTGAGATTGATACTAAGCCCAGGAATATTACAGTTGGTAACAATGACAACTGTAGGTTACAGTTGGTAACAATGGCAACTGGTAACCTGAGCTGGGAAGATTTTTAAATGATTTCTTACTGATTTACTATTTTCAAATAATGATTTACTGCTTCATTATGCATTGCCTTGTGCCTTACGTGTTTCCTCACTTTCAGTCATTATTTATATGTGCTACTCACTGAGTTGGAAGTACTCACATTACTCCCTGCACCATGTGTGCAGATTCAGGCGTTATTGATTCCGCTCAGAGGCATTGACTACGACTGTTAGAGCGGTGTTTCAGAGACTACGAGGTAGCTGTTGGCGTCCGCAGCCCCGTATCTCTTTTATCTTGTTGTTCCCACTATCTTCAAACAATTGTGCCAAAGATATTGTAATAGTAATATTATTATTAGGATTTTCATTAGTTGCTCATGACTTTGTGACACCCCGGTTCGGGCTGTAGTTGGGATGGTTCACTATATTTTTCTGCAAATTACTGTTATTAAACCGTACTTATATTATTTTCGTATTGTTTAACTATTTGAATAAAGTTTAGTTGAATTGGCTGGCCTTGTCTTCGTGAGAGGCACCATCACGATCATGGTTGGGATTTTGGGTCGTGACAACCACATATGGCATTTCCCCACGCCCTTTATCCTTCCAAACTCCATAACTCAGCAGCTCAAGAGGCTACGTCAGTGGACTACAAAATAGTATGCTAAAAGTGGAATAAATCGAACTCACGGCTTTCGATCACCGTCCTGTGAGTTCTAACTATTAGGAAACGAATTTATCAACCTTCCTTGATATTTAAAAGATTAAATATAGAAAGTAGGAATTTTCTTAAATATGAAGTACCTTCCAAAACTCAAACTACAAAGAAAAAGAGAGGCGGTAAAATGATACTTATGTCGTAGGGATCGTTCTAATGTTATCACTTCTTGATTTTGTATCTGGGGTGTTAATCTTATTTGAAACCCTTGTAGAGAGCTTAAGGATAGGTTTATGGGGGTTCTCTGTTTGCGTTCTATGAAAATTGAAGAGAAAGACAACTTAAAACCTATATATATCAACTTTTGAAAAGTCAAAGAGGTGCTAGCTTGGCACCCTAGAATTGGCCCTTCTTTAGATGTCATATCTTTTTATCCGGACGTCGTATGAATGAACAGTTAAGAGTGTTGGAAAATACATTATAAGACTTCAATATGGTATATAATATGTCCCAAAAAGACCTATTATAACACACAAAATTTATTGCTCAAAAAGATTCGTTACAAGGCAAATCCTTAGTCGGTTTTTCCGCAACTTAAATCCAATTTTTCCCAAACATTATATATTATATCCAAACATCATATATAGTCATATTATGGATTTACACTCATTTAAATTGTGATTAACAAGTATCATATTCATTATATGTCACCTTGGGATGCACAAGGTGTAACAAATTCCAATTATATTGGGAGAAAATCGCAGTTACATTTAACCTAATTTTCAGCACATTTATGAATGTAACTTGTGATGACCTTTGCCAACTTTTGTTCCACAACTCGCTTGACTTCAAAACATAATACATGACTATCATCTTAAGCACCCTGTTCTTATCCTAAGAGTACATGTTATAATATTCTCAACTTGTCGACTTTCGATGAAACTTATTTTCTTCTGTTTGTTTAGCTTCTAAGTCTTTCAACCCTCTTGGTACTTATTATCCATGATCTTAAATATTTGTAGCCTCCAATCTAACTTGATTAACTTACCTTATGTACTTTAAAAAATAATCTCATTTCTGAGCTTACATCAATTGTCTTACGACGTACTCTTACGTATGAATACATGGGGTGTAACATCGTAATTTGGACATGTATTGATTGTTATAGTGGGGCTCTGTCCTGAACTTTATGATGTTTAGGTACTCTTAGAGGCTTCTAGACAGATGTCATGTATATGGATACTTGTATGGACTTGTCGGCCTATGTGTTGAGTGTACAAATGATCACGTCGGCCTTATAGGCCCGTATGTCACATGTAAAGTTCTGATCATGTTTGGTCATTCTATGTCTAGTATTCCCTTATGTTTTATTCTGCTTATCTCATGACGGCCCTTCTGTCCCACTTACCCATGATGGGATGATAAGAAAGATATGTTATGTTGGTACTCGATTGAGTAAGGCACCGGATGCTCGTCGCGGCCCTGCGGTTTGAGTCGTGACAAATACAATGAAGAAACAATAGTAATTGATTAGTTGATTAAGATACTATAGTCATTAGATCTAGATGAGCAGTGGACTTAAAGCAATAGAAGCGATTGACTGATTGATTAATTGGAGTCCTATAGGCATGGTATCTTGATGTGCATTAGCAAAACATGTGTTATGGTATCCTATAGGCATGCTGTCTAAGTGTGCACAATAGTAAACCTGGAAACAAGTATAGCAAATACTTAAACATGCTTTAGATAGGTTGAGTGAAGTACGTGCGATTTCCTATAAGCATGATTTCTATGATGTGCAGAATAGGAACACGTCAACGAATATCAAACAAGACAGTTAAATCCTATAGGCAAGTTTTGTACCCGTTCATGTGAGAAGCAGAATACCCCAACCACTTTTCACTAATCTCCCCCATATATTACAGAATCGAGATAATTACAAGCTCAACAAATAGAGCAGACTCAAGAAGAGCTAACCCATCACTGCTTGGACCTTCAATAGACTCTTTCACTCGAATAGCATGCCTAGATCCAAACACTTTCCAAAACAGTAGAGTATGCCCATTTGCATAGCCCAAAGCCATAGATGGCCTCATATCCAGCCCAATCGTTACAATATTGACCAATTTACCAAATAAATTGATGGACCACATATGGAAATCAACCAAAAAGTTCTAAAGCAACACCTCATAGAGACATGGTTGTATGACATTTAGCAGGATTCATAAACACATTGACATTTTAGAAAGCAAGAGTGATAGTATTGATAAAAAAAAGAACATGAAACTAGGAGAGTCAATAGACTCAATTTGCAACATGGTAAATGCAACATAGGTCAAATCATTAAGTAGGTGACATTATGCTAAGGATAGTCATAACACTAGGAGACTTAAGGAGACATGCCACTTTGGATTAACAGAGTAAACATAATAAACACATATGAGGTGAACATGCCAGGTTTTCCAAAGTGAATTTAGAATGGAGTATTAGCCATAAAAGGATATTAAAAACTTAGGGGTCTAAGTCATAAGGGGTCAGACAGGGTCATAGTTAGGAAGTGACAATTATACCCGACAAACAAGCAACCAAGCAATCGATGAGAAGACTAATCATGCCGAGTATAACACAAAGATCTCAAAGCCCAAAGGTATTAGGAAGACATATTATCTTAAGGTTAAGTAGAACATGCAGACTCAGAACTTAAGCTAGTCGACCTATGCATGATCATGAAATCTAAATGTATTAGGATTCAACTAGAAGCATAATCAATATCAAAGAATGCAGGATTGACCAGACACCAAAGATAAAGTAACAGGTTTGGTTAAAGCATTGCGACAACATATATAGTTCATGCAAGCAGGTAAGAACAAAGTTCACATAAAGGAATTATCAGTAGAAGTTCATTAAGGCAAATTCTGGGGTTGGAGATGATTCCCAAGGAATTTCAGTGCGAGAATCTAGAACAAGGCATGAGAAAAACTCACAATAGACAGCAGAACAACAAAGTAAACTTAAAAGTACACAGTCATTCAAGCTGAACATATAGGAGTTTTAAATATCTAGGCAGGTTGTGACATTCGAAGACTCAGAATTGCAGAATAGCTACAAAGCGAGTAAATTGCCAATGATATCAACACAATATTTGAGTCATATTGGTTCAAACAGCATGGGTATGCGAAGCACTAGAACAAGCAAAGAGGATAGAATTGAGAAGGTCGAGACACTTACTAGTCTATGGATTCAACAAACAAATAGAAGAGAAAACTAAGTGTTAGCAACAACTCAAATATCAGTGGCAAAGAGAGCAACAAAAGAACCCAAATCCTAGTGCGACAGAGTTCACATGAGCCTCAAATGGGCCTCGAGCAGTGTTCACACTATGGAGGTCGATAGAGAGGGTTCCAGTGGCCTTGTCTTTCAGTCGGCCAAGAGCCAAGAGTGCAGAAAGTATAGAAGAATAAGAATTGAGAGAAAAGTAGTGGTAATAGTAGTTAATTAATGAATCGTTCAGCCTTAGAAAGGGCACGGGGAATGGGGTTTATATAGTAGTAGAAATTGAACGAACAGACATGGAAAATAGTCAATCAAGCACAAATAAGGAAAGGAAATATCACATGCAATCAATAATAGAACCAGTAAAGGGGAAATAAGAATTCAAACACTAATTAGAATCGGACTCAGGGCAAATCGTTCACAAGCCCTAATCACGACAGAATCAATGAAGATGTGCCATAAACAAGAAGAAATTTACTCTTTCTAAGTGTATAAAATCACAATCGCACCCAGAACCATAGAATCAAAGCCAAATCAGTGAGAATCGAACTTGCCATAAGTATAAAGCTAACGAAAGTTACCATAAGTGAATGATAACAGCAGAAAAGATAAGTAGGATCCGCATCTGAACGCGTATGAGGAAGGGAGAAAAGGGGGTCTTTTAGGTTGGTTAGGGTTTGGTCTCTGAGGAAGAAGAGAGCAGGTGAGGCGACTGTGGAGAGATAAGTGAGAGCTAGGGTTTGGGGACGGGTAATTTAAAATGTTGGGGTTGTTGTGGGCCGTTGATCATCTTAGATCAACGGCCTGGATTTAAAGGAGATGGGTATAGGGTAATGGGATGCTGATATTGGGTTAAAGAGGTATTGGGCTAATGTTTTGGGTCCTAAAATCAGCTCAAATATTGGACCAAAATTTAAATACATGAAAATTACTAAAAATAATTTTATAAAAAAGTAATTAATAAATAATAAAATATTACTTATGCAGCAAATTCTTTAAAATAATAGCTTAAAATTATAAAAATATTAAATTCTATTTTAGCATAAGTAATGTAATAAATATTATTATGTATAGAATATAGACTATTATTGCAAAATTATATAAATAGCTCAAAATGCAAAGTGTAATTATATAAAATGAATTAAAATGTTATAAAGCATATATGTGGATGTAAATAATAAATTTGGATGATTAAGTCATAACAAATTAATTTGAAGGAGTAATTATTAAATATTTGAATAATTTAAGTGCAAGAAAATCAACTTTAAAGCCTTAAAAATTATGAAAAATTACAGAAAGTACTCATATGTCACAACCCAAATCGGAGGGCCGCAACGGTCACCCGGAGCCATACTCCACCAAATGTAACATATATTTCCTATCACACAATCATGGGTAAATGGGCCAGAAGGGCTGTCATGAGATAAGCAGAATAAAAGATAAGGGAATACTGGACATAGGACGACCCAACATGATGTAGAAACTTATACATGGGACCTATGGGCCTCTAATGCTGACGTGATCATTTGTACACTCAAAACATAGGCCGATAGGACCATACAAGTATCCATATACGTGACATTTGTCTACAAGCCTTTAAGAGTACATAAACGTCATAAAGGTCGGGACACGACCCCACCATACCGATCAATACATGTCCAAATCATACTGACCAAATAGGCAACTCCGGAGCAAGTGGAGTGCACCAAGACCTTCCGCTAAGCCGAAAACCTACTAGGAGGACTGTCAACCTGTCTATCGAGACCTACGGGCATGAAATTAAACGTCCCCAGGCAAAAGGGACGTCAGTACAAATAAAGTACCGAATATGTATGGCATGAAAAATAGTATATAAAAGACATAAAAGAAACATGGAGTAAAGGACTCAACTTGTAAGTCTGAATACCTCTGTAAATAGTGTAACATTTATAATGTCATGCAAATACGTATAAATGTCATATCATGCATAGGTATATGCGTACATAATATCATCAAGCCTCTGAGGGCATCCATCATATCATCTCGGCCTCAATGGGCGAAATCATCAACGTATGCCAGCTGATTAGGTGGTGGTGCTATATAACGCCATAACCTTTCTCCATACCTCATATACATATAATATATACGTTTATAATGCCATCTGGTTATGGGTCAATATACATGTATAAATGAATGCAATGCAAAATGAAGTAAGTCAATAAGATCTCTTAGAATGTCATAAGATCAATATGCCTTCGGTTAATATCACAAATAAACTTTATTAACTTACGTATTTTCTGAGACCCATGAACAGAGGATGATAATAGGACATACGGGGAATTGAGAAGATAGGCAACCATAGTACTTCTCAGATGATGTTAAAGTTGCATATTTGCTCGTTTTGTTGTATCATATGGATCATGTCAGAAGGAAAGAAGGGATAGTCTTAACATACCTTAACCCTGTTGACTCCTTAATACCTTCGAAGAAACTCTTCCAATAACTCAAATCAATTTACCATAGCATAAGGAGATTCAAAATCAGTGCTGAGTAAAGGCTAAGTCCGTAACTTAAGCTATTAGCTCATTGACATAAATTCGACAGCATCTCCCCTGTATCAAGGGCCTCCTCCAATAAAAAATACCAACAACAACAACCAAAGGAATCCAAAAACATATAAATATCAATAACATGACTCCATATAACAACAACAAGTCATAACTACTTCACGACGAGTGGCAAGCTCCGATTGGAATCCATATACCCCCATATCACCCCTTATAGACTTCTTACTTTAAATTTACAGTATCGTTAACATGATAATGAAGCCATTCATTGATGATTACAGCCTTATTCCATATATTCATAACAAAGGAAAAAATCCACAACTCCAACTATCCTCAATTAGAAACTTTATTCACTAGTTCATGTCTAGTCCATCCATTTAACTTAATCAACATCAAGATAACCTTACGCACATTCAAGAGCACAATATACATACCTCCTATAGTAGCTTGAAATTGAAATCCAAGTTACATTTAGATTACAAGAGCCCTCAATGGCAATATAACACCATAGAAGTGACTTAAGCTAATCTTCACTTCCAATCCTCAAGTTTCATATGTTTCTTTCGCCAATTCACTAGATAAACACATAGACATACGTAACAACAGAAACCATATCATAATCAAGTTATTTTTCCCCATTTTCCATCCATAACAACATATATATATATATATATATATATATATATATATATATATATATATATATATATATATATATATATATATATGTATGTATATGTATATATACATACAACCCAACAAAAGATAACATCTCATCCCCTTTCAAGTGGTATCTTGTAATCTTTCACTCCGACACCACAACCAACATATATTTAACCTTAAACACCATCAAACAAATGTTAAGCATACCTTAGGAAGTAGATAAAATTCTAACCCTAAATCTAACTTAGCTCACCATCATCCTTATTCACATTACAACACCATAGAGGGGTTATTCTTCACTCTTGGCTAACTTTGATGTTGGATTATGGTGTATTTTCTTGAAATTTGCATGGAGACTTGGGGGAACAGTTTGGGAGGGTTTGGAGAGTGTGAGGATGCAACGAAAAATGAGGAAATCGCATTCCGTAAACGAGATAAAAACAAGTGAAGGTCGGCCACCGACCAAAGTAGGTCCCATAGGGGCTTCTTGTGCTGTCTCGTGAAAAAGAGAATATCTCTATACACCAACGCCATATTGATGAACAATTTAATGCATAAGAAACTAGACCCAGACATCGTCTGTTTGATAGGTATACCACCCCATAATACAAAGTACATTGGGAGAAAAGCTCAGCTACATTTGACCTAAGTTTCAACACATTTATGAATGTAACTTGTGATGACCTTTTCCAACTTTTGTTCCATAACTTGCTTGACATCAAACATAACACAAGACTATCATACGACTAAAATAAATAATAACATAACCTCCTTATCATGTTAAGAACCCTAGTATCACTCCAAAGTTTATGTTATAACATTCCAAACTTATCAACTTTCGACGAAACTTATTTTCTTCAATTTATTTAGCTTCTAAGCCTTGCAACCCTCTTGGTACTTGTTATCCATGATCTTTAATATTTGTAACCTTCAAAGTAAAATTATTAGCTTACTTTATGTACTTTTAAAGGTGATTTCATTTCTGAGCTTACATCAATTGTCTTACGACGTACTCTTACGTACGAAAACATGGGGGTGTAACATCATTCCCCCCTTTGGAACATTCGTGCTCAAATGTTGACTGGTACGCTTATTAGTATTATAACATATGGCTCTTATGAATACTCTAATATTGTCCTTTCCATCTAGGAAACAATTCCGTGAATAACTCCAAAGGCCAGGAGATTCCCCCCTTTAGGCCTCTTTCTCACACCACAACTTGGGATCAGAATTCTTTTAATATTGTAACTGTTGCTACCTCTTGTCATGCAGCCTATACGACTCTGACCTTGTATGTGCACCTATGAAACTCTTCTCTCCTTTTCCTCAGCTTTTAGTCAATCTCTAGGCCTCACTTTGTGAAAATATACAGAATTATGACAAGCTGTCCCTCCGGGAATCTATAGGTGTACTGAAGTTCTTAGCTCGGTACTTTGTCGAACTTACGACTATTGCTATATCTTGTTTCATAGACTTTGTTATCTATGCTTATGGCTTTACTACATCTAGGTAGGTCATACTATATCATAACTCTTACTTTAGTTTATTATAACCGAGGTCTGCTACCCAACTCCAGGTTACGTCTCACTATGTATCCTATATGTATAAATCTAATTCCTTTAATGCTTCCTTATTACTATTCATCTAATGAATGCCAGCCTAATATCATCTCATACTTTGTAAATTTTATCCATCCATTATTGATTCACCTTAATGTTGATCTATACTATAGAACTGATGACTTGAAACTTCTTACGTAATACATTGTCACTAGGGTTCACGTCACATGGGGGAACATTTGAAGTGATTTTCCTGATCCACCTTGGGACGATACTATGCTTCAATAACTGTATTTCAAAGCATCCCAGCATGATTCATCTTATTGGGGGGGGGAGGGTATTCTAATCCCGTGCAATTCATGAAACCCCTTTCCCGTTAAATCATTACTCAATCAAAGGCCTAAATGTCATCCTCTTATCTATCGCAATTACACCCTTATTCTACTACCAGGGAAGCATTCCATCTCTCCTAAATGCTCCTAGTCTTAGACTCCTCCGAGTATTTAAGCTATACTGAGCTTTCTATAACTTACGGAAACCGTCAGCTCTCTTGTTTTGATAGTCTTAATCCCAAGGCCTTACCTATTCTTGTCTTACTCACCTTTTCTTATCCTTACTCCTATCCACCTAAAACCTTGTTGCTCTACGATACTTTAGCTTGCAACCTACACATATCTATTCATACTACTCGCAACCTTCCTTTTAACTTGCTAGCGCCATAGATTTCCTTTCGTGCCTTCTCAGTTGTCTTTAAATGCAAGCAATTACTTTTCCTGGTCATTGTGCCACTTGTTGCATGATTACTTGGCTTATCTTGTTGCCCACAAATACTGGAATCTTTTGTAATTCATATGATCTCAAATATCACTTTTGATTTTGATTCCGTTCATTAGCCATGATAGTTGCTACTTTCTTATGGAGTGCATACAATGTTGTAGTGGGGCTGCTGCTACAAGACTATTTCTTCTTTATGTCACTATATTTAGGTTGAAGCCTTCTTCCTTATTTCCTCAGCTAGTTTTTCTTTGTAGTACTTAGGGGAGATCCTCTAACTCCTGTAAAGCTGCGAACTTATTACATCGTACACCCCAAGGAATTTTTGATTTTCTTACTCGCCTATAATTATCCTTAGTTACTTACCTCCGCACCCTTGTGCTCGCAGGATTGCTTTTGAACTTAAATTTTGACTAGGGTCACTCCCTTGTATTTTCATAACACTTATACAGTACCTTTACTACCCCAACTCCTATCTGAATATTTCTCAAGGATTACGGCGTCATATCTGTGAGACTGAATTCCCTATGTTGGGTTCACTACATTTATCTTGCATGATCTGTAGATTTATCTATATCCTCTTGTCTAGCCCTAACAAGACTCTTCCTGAATCAACAACTAACTACTTATTGGTTCATTCTCATATCAATATTCAGCGTAATCTCTCTTGGGTTATTTTCTTTGTCTTAACTTACCTCTCGCACTGGCTCCTTATGTATCAAGTATTCATTTGCACTTATTTATCAACAACATCCTGTGCGGGAACCCCTACTTCCTTTCCCCGGCATCGTGCTTGCATAATGTTCTAGAGTCGTAACATATCTGCCAATCTCAATCGACGCAATCTCATTCCTTTCGCCTTTTTACTGCATTTTTCCTTTACTATTCTATAGTTACCTCTTCATCTTTGGAGGCTTTTCACATCTTCACGGACTCTTATTTGCCTTGCAGTAACCCTTTTTGTACCAAGGATAACTGAATTTCTTACGCACGCGGGTGAGACCTAGTGTAACTGGCACACTTAGTTCCTTGAGCTTAACTCTACTTACAGTGCTTGCTTTAGGGAAGTGTCTTCCTGAATGAACTTTAAAGGTTATTCTTTTGTTGCCCGTTCTATTATTGCCTAAACGCTATCTTCTAAAGTCTCACAATACCGACTATTATCAAATCTTCCGATCCCTAATTCATGTTCAGTTTATCTTGTTCACTAGCCCATACAGATTTCTATTACTCTGGAGGTCTAACTTAGTCATAAATCATGTTGGAGTCACCAACTCATTTCTCGAAATAAGGGTATGACTTTATCGCTTATACGGTTTTATTATCTCAAAGCTTGTCACCTCTTATCTTTTCCTTCACTTGACTATGGACTCTGTCATTCTATCATATTTTGATTTATCGTTATCACCCATTTTTCACATCTTAATCATAATGCTTTATTTACTCTCTCCTTATTCTCGGGTTAATATTTCTGTCTATCACTTTATTCTGAAAACTTCAACAATACATTATTTCATTTTTAGCTCCCCTTGCTTCATCTCACTTGCTCTTCGGGTCGCCTAACATTCTCTTTTCCTAGGGGCGTGAGTCATACTAAGTTAAATATTTATCCCTTATAGGATTCCACTGCCTATCTTCCAAAATTTTTAAACATTCTAGTATTCGTATCCGACTCTACTATTCTAGAGTGCACCATTTGGGTATCTCACAAGGAGAACTATTACCATGTTTGCACTATCCTTCGGAAATGTTAGCCAATAATAACAGTCCATTCACCATTTTGGGTTACTCTAACCCTAGCTGGATCTTGTTATCCCATTCTTCTCTTAAACTATATCCGTTAGCTCCTATAGGGCATAACCGTGATGGGTGTGGCCAATTGTATATATCTCTGTTACTGTAGAAAGTAACTTAGAATGCTTATATTTCTCTGCCAGAATTGAAAATACTGATAATCATCACTAACTAGGTACCTCATACCCGTCTTCACCCTGCTTCTTTTACTTGTAGAAACTTGTATCTACCTTCTGATGCTCTTATTATTTTTTTTTACCATATGGGTGGATAGATATTAATGCCTTAGGGCTCCTTATCAAGGAGGTTACACGTCTTAGTACACTCATGATCTCCGGAAAACCTCACATTTACTCATCATAAGCATGATGCTAAATCGAGTTCCTCTGACTCAACTCTTCCACAACCACATTTAATCTCTTACCAAATGTCTTTCTGGATGTAGGTATCGTTGTATTACGAATAAAATAGAATTTAGGAGTTTGAATTTTTACAACTGAGCTCTACCACATGATCTAGAGTAAGAAGAAAGAGTGACAGTCCTAAAAGCCCTATAACCTCCTGCTTATAAGTGAGGTTCAAAACACACCCATAAACAAGACTCCACTAGACACGGCTTGTAGACTCCCTAGGACAGAACTCCTCTGATACCACTTTTGTAACATATATTTCTTATTGCACCATCATGGTTAAATGGGCCATAAGGGCTGTCATGAGATATCCAGAATAGAACTTAAGAGAATACTGGACATATGACGACCCAACATGATGTAGAAACTTATACATGTGTCCATATACACTTGACATTTGTCTACAAGCCTCTAAGAGTACATAGTCATCATAAAGGTCGAGACAGGGTCCCACCATACCAATCAATATATGTCCAAATCATACTGACCAAATAGGCAACTTCGGAGCAAGTGGAGTGCACCAACACCTTCCGCTGAGCTGATATCCTACTAGGAGGGCTGTCAACCTGTCTATTGGGACCTACCAGCATGAAACACAACATTCCCAGGCAAAATAGATGTCAGTACAAATAAAGTTCCGAGTATGTATGGCATGAAAAGCAGTACATAAAAGACATGAAAGAAACATGGAGTAAAGGACTCAACTTGTAAGTCTGAATAGCTCTGTGAATTGTGAAACATTTATAATGTCATGCAAATCGAAATAGGATAAAGAACGCACGAAGGATCAGAGAGAAAGAGGATTCTAAAATCATGCATATAAATGTCATATCATGCATAGGTATATTCGTACATAACTTCATCAAGCCTCTGAGGGCATCCCATTATATCATCTCGGCTTCAATGGGCGAAATCATCAACGTATGCCAGCTGATCAGGTGGTGGTGCGTATATAACGCCATAACCTTTCCCCATACCCTATATACATATAATATACACGTGTATACCGTCATCTGTTCATGGGTCAATATACATGTACAAATGAATGCAATGCATAATGAAGTAAGTCATAAGATCTCTCAGAATGTCATAAGATCAATATGCCTTCCCCCATGAATAGAGGATATGATAATAGGACATACCGGGAATCAATAAGATAGGCAACCCTAATACTTCTAAGAATAGAGTCTTTTGTGAAAAGTTGCGTGTTTGCTTTTTTCGTTGTATCATATGGATCATGCTAGAAGGAAAGAAGGGATAGTCTTAATATACCTTTACCCCCATTAGTCCTCAATACCTTCCAAGAAACTCTTCAAGTAACTCAACTCAATCTACCATAGCATTAGGAGATTCAAAATCGGTGCTGAGTAAAGGCTAAGTTCGTAACTTAAGCTATTAGCTCGTTCACGTAAATTCGACAGCATCTCCCTATAATAAGGACCTCCTCCAATAACATATTCCAACAATAGCAACCAGAGAAATCCAACAACATATAAATACCAATAACAAGATACCATAAAACAACAACTGGTCACAACTACTTCACGACTTGGAATCTATGTACCCCATATCACCCCTTATAGACTTCTTACTTAAACTTAAAAGTATCATTAACATGACAATGAAGTCATTCATTAATGATTACAGCCTTATACCATATATTTATAACAAAGGAAACAATCCACAACTCCAACTATCCTCAATTAGCAACTTTGTTCACTAGTTCATGTCTAGTCCATCCATTTAACTTAATCAACATCAAGATAAACTTAAGTACATGCAATAACACAATATACATACCTCCTACAGTAGCTTCAAGTTGCAATCCAAGTTACATTTAGATTACAACAGCCTCAATGGCAATATAACACCATAGAAGTGACTTAAGCTAATCTTCACTTCCAATCTGAAGTTTCATGTTTCTTTCACCAATTTACTTGAGAAACATATAGAAATGCATAACAACAGAAACCATATCATAATCAAGTTATTTTCCCCATTTTCCATCCATAACAACATATATATATATATATATATATATATATGTGTGTGTGTATGTGTGTGTGTGTGTGTGTTAAAATAGCCCAACAAAAGATAACAACATCTCTTCCCCTTTGAAGTGCTATCTTGTAATCTTTCACTCCAATACCACAACTAACATGTAATTAACCTTAAACAACATCAGTAGATAAAATTCGAACCCTAAGCTTAACTTAGCTCACCATCATCTTTATTTACATCACAACACCATGGAGGGGTTATTCTTCACTTTTGGCTAACTTTGATGTTGGATTATGGTGTACTTTTTTAAAAATTTGCTTGGAGCCTTGGGGGAACTATTTGGGAGGGTTTGGAGAGTATGAGGTTGGAGGGAGGACGAAAAATGAGCAAAGCTCATCCCAAAGAGATAAAAACAAGTGAAGGTCGGCCACCGACCAAGTGGGTCCCATAGGGGCTTCCTGCGCCTTCTCGCAAAGATGTGAATATCTCTTTACACCGATGTCGTATTGACGAACAATTTAATGCATTTAAACTAGACTCATAGATATTCAATTTGATAGGTGGATCACCCCATAATTCAAAGTACATTGGGAGAAAAGCTCAGGGACATTCTTTTTTGGGTAAATAGAGTATTTATTAATTAAACAAAATATTACAAAAGGAGGGGGACATGAACCTTACCTCCCCAAAAAAGTACATGTACCTTTTCACCCTAATGTATTGACTGTAGGTACCTAGGTAATTATAAGTGGCTAGACCAATACAAAAAAGAGCATATATTTGTCCTAGGTCAGCTATACAAGAAAGTACATATGTTTGTCCCCTTTTGAAACCAATTCTATCATAGTGCTGCAAAAAAGTAGCAAAAAAGTGCGTGTTATCTTCAATTCCGCTTTGTCTCCTGATGCAGGGAAAGCCAAGTTGAAGATATCCTTCGATTTGTGTTTTGGTGTTGCTTGGTGAGTTTGTTGTTTGTGATTGCTAGTGTTTTCTGATTCTGGAATTGTTGCTGTGTTGTGTGAGTGACCTCTTATGGTTTGGATCCTTCATCATGGTGTCAAAATTGTTACTGACTGAAATACAGTTGGGGTTCCTGCTGGTGATGTTGCTATCTGCAAGTTGGACTTGTAGTGTGGCAGCCAAGAGGATGTTGTTGAGTCTGCTGTTGAGCCTTCTTTGGTTGCTGTTGCTGGTAATCCTACTTGTAGCATCTGCTGCAGGCAGCTTCCTGTTTCCCTGTGGCTTACTTGTGTTGCTTTTGCCTTGCCTCCCAGTGTTGTTATTTCTTGTGGTTGGTTTAGCTGTTGTGAAGCTAAGACTGGTGCTGATGTTGGTGCTTCTGGAATTCCTGAAGTATCTGCTGTGCTGGTGCAAAAGGGATATTTGTGCTGTTGTGAATTGGCTTTTGACAGTAAGTTGTCTGTGATGTTGACAGGGTATGTTGCTATAGTTTCCTTTGTTTCTTTCACTGATGTTTCTTCTACTCCTGGTGTGGTGATAGCAAGTATGCTTGTGCCTGTGAGGATTCTGGATTTTGTTGTTCCAATGAAGAGTGTTATGTGCGTGAGAACCAGATGATTGATGTAGTTGTATTAGACTGAGCACTCGAGGTGCTGATACCACACAATGCAACTGCACCAATAATCTGTTGTTGTTGTGTCTGCTATGTTGGTGTGAGTGTGTTGTTTGTGCTGTTTGACTAGATGTTGACAGGTTGTGATGCTGCAGCTTCCTTTGATTTTCTGTTAGTGTTGCTATTACTCCTGATGTAGGTGTGGCAGGATTGTTTGTGGCTATGATGATTGTTCATTTTGGTGACCCAGTGAAGAAGATTGTGAATATGGAAACAAGATGATTGATGCAGTTGCATTAGATTGAGCACTCTGGATGCTGATACCACACAATGCAACTGCTCCAATAATCTGCTTCTGAGAGAGTTATTGGTTGTGTGTATTTGCCGGTAGTGATGCTGATTTTGAGTCGCTGAATGTCCTGTTGGCTTTATGTTTTCCTTGCCTTGCTGGTTCCTGCTGGGAATGGTCATGTCCTATCTAGTGCTGTTGTCAGTGCTGGTAGCATGTCTGCTGCTGCTGTGGCATACTGGTTTCTGTTTGCATTCTGTCTTTGGTCTGTTTCTAGTGATATCACAGGTGCTGTTTTCTTTGACATAGTTATGTTTAGTGATCTGCTGCTGGGAGATATGTTCCTGCTCTTCTTGTGTCCCTTTTTACCTTTGCTGCAGTGATGCAAGTCTTGGCTTGTTATGCTTTATGAGGTTGCTACTAAAGTCACCAGAGAATTGCTGTTCGAGATTCTTCATTGATCTTTTGTTGATTCTGATCTCCTTTGGCTGCACAGTGTTTCTAGAGTGTCCCTGCACAATTGGTTGATTTTTCTGCAGTGATGAAATTTGTGGGATAAGTGCTATTCTTTCCATTACATATCTGTCTCTGCTGGTGTCAAGTGACTGCTCATGTTGGTGATTTTTGTTATTTTTGCTTCTGCAGTGTCCCTGTGTAGCTATCCTGCTTGCCTGTGCTCTATGTCCTGCATCTCTGAGAGGCCCCTTGACATGCTTTATGTAGCTGTTGCTGATGCCACCAGTTTGCTGCTCAATGTTCTTCACTGATTTTTTGTTGATACTGCTAGCCTCTTTGGAAATCTCATTGTTGTCTCTGATAATTCTGATCTTCCTTAGCTGTTCAGAATGCCTCCTAGTGTCAGTGCTTCTACCAAGTTTCTGCAATTGTTGCAGTTGAGCATCCTGTGAGCTGAGTGTTATTCCTGCCATCCCTTCTCTGATGTTGTTGGCCACATCTGATTGTTCAGGTTGGTATTTTTTGCTGTCTATACTTTGCAGAGTCCCTATATAGCTGTCAAGAAGGCTGTATAGATGTCATGAGGTTGCTGCAGGCTTGTGTTCCAGTTTGTTGTATCAGTTCTGCTTTGTGTGGGGGACATCTTTCTTGCTCTTCTCCAAACCATGTCCTGCATCCCTGAGAGGTCCAGAACCCTGCACATGATCACACAAGAGTTAGAGGTTAATGTGATCAATATTTTACTATTAAACCTGGTTTTCTTCCCTTCCTGTTTGCTCTGGAGTTCTTTGATGATGTCCTGTCCTGTTATGTGTTGATGCAGTGTGCAACTTGTCATTTTGCCAACTTCACTCTTATGTAAGGGCATTGTGTTTTATCTGCATTGAGGATTTTCCTACCTACTGAATCAAGTTGACTGGAGTGATGACACTCAATTCTTCCAAAGTCAAGTGCATAGTTTGCAAGGTGATCTGTCAATTTGTTTCCTTCTCTATAGGTGTGTGATACTATTGGTGTGAAGGATTCATTGAGTTGGAGAATTCTTCTATTTGCTCTGTTATGCACCAGGGTGGTTTTCATATGCCATTGATGATGTTGTTTAGGAGCATGGAATTAGTTTGTAGCCATATATTTGAGAAGCCTTGTGTACTGCAAAATCTCAGTGCTTTAGTAATGGCTGTTGTTTCTGCTACTGTGTTTGTTCCCTCAATGCATTATGTGCCAAGTGCATATATTAGATCTCCTGTTTCATTTCTCACACAATCCTATTGAGCTTCTTCCTGGGTTTCCTTTTGATGCTCCATCAGTGTTGATCTTTACCCATCCTGGCATTGGGAATTCCCAGTTGACTGTTTTAAAGCTTAATCTTGGAGTGTATTTTTCCAGCATCTGTAGGATGTCTTGCCATTTGTATGGGGCATTGATCCTTGGTTTTCTGGTATTGACTAGTGTTTGCAGTGCTGTGGCGATTTGGTAGATAACTCTTCCAGTTGTGACTGGCTCTCCATGCTTGTAGCTATTTCTTCTTTTCCATAGTTCCCATAAAATGCATGAAGGAAGTGCCTGCATCACTGGTTTGATTTTGTTGACTGTTTGTGTTGTCCAGCATCTTGTTATTGCTTGATGGAAGGTTAAGCCTTCGAATGCTATTCCTGCTCTTTGCAGGAAATATTTCCAAACCTTTGTGGCAGTATTTGAAGTGTAGAAGAGGTGAACCATATTTTCTTCCTTTGGTTCTGTGCAGCACCAGAATTTTGAGGGCAGTTGGTATCCCCATCTTTTCAAGATGTCATCAAGTGGTAATTTTTCCCTTCAGACTTTCCACATGAAGAAGGCAATTTTGAAAGGAAGTCCTTTAACCCAAATCATCTTATATGCTCTTCTTGGTTCTTCTCTTTTCCCGAGGTATTCCCAAGCAGTTTTGACTGTGAAATTGTCCTTGTTCCTGCAGCATCCAATATGGAATGTCCAGTGTGTCTTCCATCTTTGGAGGCTTTATTGAAGTGGCTATGTGCTCTACCATTTCCTGTGGCAAGTGTTCTGATAGTTGCTGCATATTCCAGTTGCCATTTTGCAGGGTATTATTCACATTATGGATTGATTCATCAATTGGGAAGTTTGTTGGTACTAGGAAGTATAGTGCTCCTTGCCTAGTCCAGTTGTCGTACCAGAAGAGTGAGGATCCCATTTTGACTTGCCAAGCAATTTGGTGTTCAATTGTCTCTCTGCATTCTAACATTTTCTTCTAAGTTTGTGATCCTCTCTTCCATGGTCTGCATTGTGTTTTTTGCAGTATTTTTGGGTTATGTATGCACTCCAGAGACTGGGCTTGGTTCTGTAATTCCACCACAATTTGCAGAAGAGGGCCTTGGACATGTCATGAAGAGATCTGAATCCTGCTCCTCCTTCCTCATAAGGTAAACACAGGTTGTTCCATGATGATCAATGTCTGCTGGTACCTCCCACTGTGCTGCTCCAGAAGAATTGAGCAAAAAGCTTATGTATGTTGTTGATTACTTGTTTTGGAGGATTCACTGCTGATAGTAGATGCACTGGCATGCTTTGTAGGACATGCTTAATCAGAATGGCTCTACCTCCAATAGAAAGTAAATTGCCCTTACAGGATTGCAGTCTGTCTTGAATATTATTCACAATGTCTTGATAATAGATGATTCTTTTCCTTGAGTAGAATATGGGGCATCCTAGATAGGTGAATGGGCTCAGGGACATTTGACCTAAGTTTTAGCATATTTATGAATATAACTTATGATGACCTTTGCCAACTTTTTTCACAACTTGCTTGACTTCAAAACGTAAGACTTGACTATCATACGACTAAAATAACTCATAACATAACCTCCTTATCATGTTAATAAACCTAGTCTGGCCCTAAAATTCATGTACTTGTTATCCATGATATTTAATATTTGTATCCTTCAAAGTAACATTATTAACTTACTTTATGTACTTTCAAAGATGGTCTCATTTTTGAGCTTACATCAATTGTCTTACGACGTACTCTTACTTACGAAAACATAGGGTGTAACATTATATGACTCCTGTAAATTGGTGATGATGCAGAAATAATATTTGAGTGTATATATGATATTTATAAAAATATGAGGGAAAAATTGGGTATCAAAAACTACCCCTCTTTACCCGGAAATGATGAAAGAGTTGTCGGATAAAGAAAATGATGACCAATTTTGTCTGAAATGTGCGGGGACGATGTGTTTTTTGAAAAAAATAGGGGCTGAACCCTGGTTCGTGAGTTTCCTACATATCCCTGGTGTTACAGGAATTAAGCCGCGTGTATTTCTGGATCAATCGACGAATTAAACTAACGAAGTTATTTTGAAAATAAAGGTTATGCGTGTCATGAGTAATTTGATAATTTCGGGCAGAGCCATGAATGCGAGTTTGAAGTCATGGATGTTTAAGGCAAGTATTTGAGCAATAACGAGATAAAACAATAATCAATTATTGATCATCAGTTACGTTTGAGATGATCGAAGGATGTGAACGTCGTGAATGAAAACCGTTGTGAGAATTGCTCCTGTTTGTAGAACGGTTATCTCCCGACTTACCTGCAAAACTTCAAACACAATGTGCGCGAATATATATGGGTTATGGTAAAAATTTAAACATAATGCAAATTCCCTTCGGACCATGAGCGTTGTCTTTAGACGATGAGGATTATGTCCTTGGACCATGACATCCTGGGCCATGAAGCATATGATAAGGGATTCGCAGGCAACAAAATGGTGTCCTCGGGCCATGAGGATGATGCCTCTGGACTATGACGCCTTTGAATAATGATATGCAATTTCGAGAGATCCTCCAGCCATGGTAAGATGTCTTCAGGCTATTAGGATGATGCCCTCAGGCTACGACGCCTTCGGACAATGTAGTGATGTTTCAGCCCATGAAATGCAAAGATGCGAAAATATCAATCGTTCGTTAGAGGGAATAGCTGATGCTTAGTGGCAAGCAAGAACGAGACAACGCAGATCTTAGCCTTGTGTGAGATGAGGGAAGTGTTTAGCCCTATGCAGAGGAAGGCAGCATTTAGCATTATGCAATGATGGAGGCAATGCTTAGCCTCGTATAATGTAATGGAGACAGTGCTTAGTCTCATGCAAGGGGAGGCAACATTTAGCCTTATGCAATGATGAAGGCAATTCTTCGCCTCATGCAATGTAATGGAGATTGTGCTTAGTCTCATGAAAGGAAAGGCAGTGCTTAGCCTTATGCAATGATGGAGGCACTTCTTAGCCTCATGTAAGGGAAGACATCGTTTAGCCTTATGCAATGATGGAGGCAATGCTTAGTCTCGTATAATGTAATGGAGACAATACTTAGTCTTATTCAAGGAAAGGCAATGCTTAGCCTTATGCAGTGATGAGGGCAGTGTTTAGCTTTATATAAAGAATGGAGACAATGCTTAGTCTTATGTAATGTAATGGAGATAGTGCTTAGTATCATGCAAGGAAAGGCAATTCTTAACCTTATGAAATGATGAGGGCAGTGTTTAGCCTCATGCAAAGAATGGAGATAATACTTAGTCTCATGCAATTTAATGGAGATAGTGCTTAGTCTCATGCTAGGAAAGGTAGTGCTTAGCCTTATGCAGTGATAAGGGCAGTGTTTAGCCCTATGCAGGAAGAGCAATGATTAAATGTGAAAGGGAAAAATGATTCTTAGCTTGACGTGTTTGTGTTTGTCAACTTCTGATGGTGAAAAGATAGTGATCTTGTTGTATATATTTGTAGACATGTTTGTTATGTCCCTTGTGCCTGCATCCAAAGAAAAATGGTGAGCAGGGGGAAGGTTGGTACGTGCCTTCGATTTTTCTTTTCGTCTTTGCTCCTTGTTTTGAGGCCTTGTTTGAGTCACCCTCGGTAACATTTGGCTATTACAAAGTGAAATTTTCGAAAATATGCAGTTGTGACAAATCATAAAAATGCAGTTGTTCAAAATATGTGATAATGCGTCAAAGCAAATAATTTTGTTGAATCGGCAACTATGACACGTTTTTGAGACATTGCAACCTCCTCAACTCGAAATTTTGAGGACCCTCTTCAAAATTCCGCCCCAGTGTAAATGCATACTTCTCGCGATATACTTCTTGGTGATCCTTGACGTACAAATTTTGACGAACTCGAAATCATGCCCTAGTTTCTAACCATAGAGTGGGAATGAAGATTTTATTATGATGTGACCGAACCCACAGGGCTGCCTACGTATATCCTCTTAAACGGAAATCAGGTCAAGTGTAGTTTAGGTTACATCAAATAGAAAGTGCAAACATAATCTTATATGTAATATCTCTTGACTGCATCTAAATTGATAGGTTTTGGCCATATTACTCCATTCATCTCTACAATTATAAGCGCTCCTCCTGTCAGTACTCGATAAACCATGTAAGGGCCTTGCTAGTTGGGTGAGAATTTCCCGTTTGCTTTGTCCTGATGCGGGAAGATCCGTTTCAACCAATTGCCCCGGTGTGAATTGCATCGATCTATCCTTTTTGTTGAAAGCCCTTCCATTCTATTCTGGTAGAGTTGGTCGTGACATACTGCGTTCATCCTCTTACCATCAATGAGAGCCAGTTGTTCATATCAGTTTCGTATCCATTCCGCATCATTGAGCTCGGCCTGCTCTATTCTGGTAGAGTTGCCCCAGTTGACGCACGAACTGTGGTGCGGTACCCCAGCAAAGCAAATGGTAGCTTCTCGTGCCATTGCTTATAGTTTTCCACCATTTTCATCAATATCTTCTTAATGTTCTTGTTTGCAGCTTCTACGGCTCCATTCATCTATGGCCTATATGCTGTTGAGTTCCAATGCTTGATCTTGAATTTTTACACATAGCTTTCATTAGATCACGGTTGAGATTGGCGGTATTGTCAGTAATGATTGACTAAGGTACTCCAAATCGACAAACAATATGTTCCCAGACAAAATCTGCTACGACCTTCTTAGTCACAGCCTTATAGGATGCGGCTTTAACCCATTTTGTGAAGTAATCAATAGCCACCAAAATGAACCTATGTCCATTTGAAGTAGCAGGGTCAATTGTTTCGATGACATCCATACCTAAGCAGGGAAAGGCCAGGGTGAACTCGTTGCATTGTGTTCGTTGGGTGGTACGCATATCATATCACCATGTATTTGGCATTGATGACACTTTTGAACATATTTGATGCAGTTTGTCTCCATGGTCATCCACAAATACCTACTCTTAATATTTTCTTGGCCAGAACGAACCCGTTCATGTGAGGTCCGCAAGTTCCGGCGTGCATTTCTTCAAGAAATCTAGATGCCTCCTTGGCATCGACACATGGCAGCAATCCTAAGTCAGGAGTCCTTCTATACAGAATTCCTCCGCTCTAAAAGAAATGGTTGGCCAATCTTTGAAGTGTGTGTTTCTCAGTGTGTGTGGCATTTTTTGGGTTTTCTCCTTTCTCCAAATATTCCTTGATATTGTGGAACCATGGTTTTCCATAAAACTCTTCTTCAACATGAGCACAATACGCTGGCTATTACGAATCTCTATTGAGATAGGATCAATGAAATTCTTGTCCGGATGTTGTATCATGGAAGACAAGTTAGCTAATGCATCAGCAAAGTTATTCTGGATCCTTGGAACATGCTTGAATTCTATTTTTGTGAACCTCTTGATAAACTCTTATACACAATGCAGGTACAACAATATGTTAGTGTTCTTGGTAGCCCATTCTTCTTGTACTTGGTGTACCAATAGATCAGAGTCTCTGATTACCAGCAACTCCTGAACATTTATGTCGATGGCCAACCTAAGTCCCAGGATGTAGGCCTCATATTTTTCCATATTGTTGGTGAACGGGAGCCTGATCTTTGCGGGTACCAAATAATATTGACCAATTTTTGATACTAAAACAGCACCAATGCCCACTCCCTTGAAGTTTCCTACTCCGTCAAAAAACATCCTCCAACCATCTTATGCTTCGGCAATATTCCCACCTACAAAGGACACTTCTTCGTCGGGAAAATAGGTCTTCAATGGTTCGTATTCTCCGTCTACGGGGTTCTTTGCCAAATGATCGGCCAATGTTTTCCCCTTGACTGCCTTCTGAGTCACATAAATGATGTCGAACTCACTTAACAATATCTGCCACTTTGCTAACTTACCTATAGGCATGGGTTTCTGAAATATGTATTCCAGCAGATCCATCCTTGATATGAGAAATGTAGTGCATGCACAGAAATAATGACTCGACTTCTGGGCTATCCATGTCAAAGCACAACAGGTGCGCTCTAGTAAAGAATATCGAGCCTCGTAAGGTGTGAAATTCTTGCTTAGATAATATGCCGCCTGCTCATTTCTCTCAATTTCATCATGTTGCCCTAGAACGCAGCCAAAGGCTCTATCCAATATGGACAAATACAGCAGCAGAGGTCTTCCTGGTTCTAGCAGGACCAACACGAGCGGTTTAGATAAGTACTCCTTGATTTTGTCAAAAGCCTTTTGACATTCTTCAGTACAGCTTGTCGCAGCATCTTTCCTCAGCATCTTGAAGATCGGCTCACATATCACCACTGATTGTGCTTTAAAATGGCTGATGTAATTAAGGCGTCTTAGAAAACTCATCACATCCTTCTTGTTCTTTGGTGGTGGCAAGTCCTGAATAGCTTTGATTTTCGACGGGTCTAGCTCAATACCTTGACGGCTGACGATGAAACCTAGCAACTTCCTAGCAGGGACTCCAAAAGCACATTTTACAGGATTTAGCTTTAGATTGTACTTTCGAAATTGGTCGAAAAAACTTTCTCAAGTCTGCTATGTGATCTGAACTTTTCTTAGATTTGATGATAACATCATCCACGTACACCTCTATTTCCTTGTGTATCATATCGTGGAGAAGAGTCATCATGGCCCTCATATAGGTGGCCCCAGCATTCTTCAAACCAAATAGCATCATTTTGTAACAATATATCTCCCATGGTATGATAAAGGCTATCTTTTTGGCATCCTCCTCATCCATCCAAATCTATCCTGTGAGGCAATCCACAAAGGATTAGAGTTCATGTTTTACGCAGTTGTCGATCAGTATGTGTACGTTGGGCAATGGGAAATCATCCTTGGGACTTGCTCTGTTCAGATCTCGATAGTCAACACACACCCTGACTTTCTCATCTTTCTTCGGAACCGGCACAATGTTGGCTAACCAAGTCGTGTATTCGACCACTCGAAGGACCTCGACTTTGATTTGCTTGGTAACCTCCTCTTTTATATTCAAACTCATATCTAGCTTGAATTTTCTGAGCTTCTGCTTTACCGGCAGATACATGGGGTTGGTAGGTAGCTTGTGAGCTACTATGGATGTGCTTAACCCAGTCATGTCATCGTAGGACCATGCAAAAGTATCCTCATATTCCTTTAGAAACTTGATGTATTTTTCCTTCTCTGACGGTGATAGATGAATGCTTATGCGAGTTTCTTTGACTGTTTTTGAATCCCCTAAGTTAATTCCTTCAGTTTCCTCCAAGTTGGACTTTGGTTTGTTCTCAAAATTCTCTACTTCTTTGATAATTTCATCAGGTATTATATCATCTTCCAAATCTTCCTGAATCACTTTCCTGATGTTGCATTGTCTCATTGTATGTCACAGTCGTAGGTTCATCAGGATATGTAATAATTACGCTGAAAAGAATATAGAAAGATAACAGTAAGTATGAAAAGAAATAATGCATTAATAAAGCTTAAAATTGTCAACAAGTACGACTCGATGGCTCGAGTGATTATTTCAAAACAAAACACTGAAAATGTTTTAAATGCTTAAAAACAATTTAAAAAGTAAGTTATGATAATTCTGTTGGGCTACCCAGGTACTCGGCAAGCCCGGGACGGTGCAGCAGTCCAGTTATGGAGAACGGCTCATTCTTCCACTGTCTGAATAGTAAAGTCTTCCTCCTCCTCCTCCTCCTCTAAAATTGCACTGAGTCCATATCCTCCTCATTCGGAAACAACTTCCTCATACCGGCCAAAATCTCATCTTCCTCGGATCTCCAAATCATGCTAGTCTAGCGGAATGTTTGGTGCAGTGTGGTATGGTTTTTTCCAGTGGATAGTAATCGGTGCACCATGGAGGTGTCAATCCTAGTACTCTTGCATGGTATATTCATATCCGAGCCCGAAGGTCGTGCCATGATACTGTTGTCGTATGGGTTCTGGGATCCCCTAAAGCTTTTGGCCAAGACCCTTACCTGGTTCACATCCCAACCACATCAACATGCTTTCTATCTTATTGCTCCACCATCGATCCTTCTCAATTGAGTTTGCTCGCTCAATGCAGTGTTATGTTTCTCCTTCCAATTTTCTTCTGTTTTCGATGACTGGCATTGTCTGGTTCGTGTAAATAGGGCTGCTTCCATCTCCATGAATGATCACCTCTTGATGATTCCACTCGAACTTCACAAACTGGTGCAGGGTAGAAGCCACTACTCGAGCTGCGAATTGATGAGCTCGAAACACACACCTAAATTATGCTCGCTAATCAAAGATAGTATAGTATAATATCATATCCACAGGGATTGTATTTAAATAGTATTCTCGTAGTTTGTAGATTGGTTGCTATCAAAGATGATCAACAGTTGAGATTTATAAGATGTCTAACTAAAATTAACTAAGAATCTAAAGCTATTGACTAATGACAATCGAAGCAAGGAACAAGCAAAGACGTTTATCAATGGGCGAAGATAGAGTTTTGATAGGATAGGTGCAACATAATTGTTTGGGATCTAACTATAGATAATTTACTTCTAATGTTTAAGAAAGTCTCTCGAATTCAGTCAATTATTAGTTCACACGTTCAGCAGAAACCCCTCTCTCGATTAAGTCTCAACCTTGCGAGACGAACCAATTAAGCTCTGTGAAGATATGCAAGAACGCGTAGTCGATTGGTCTTTAGGAGAACCTCTTTCGATTATTCTCCTAACTAGGTTTAATCAATGATTTGACTAGCTTCTTTCGATAACTAAGAAGAATCAACGAACTCAACCAACAATATAATGCAAAGATATCACAAGTTATGCCTCTCTCGATTACATAAACAAGTGAATATAGATGCAACAGTTAAATCATCCAAGGAACGTTTCAATACATAAAACTAGCGTTATAATCCACAAATAATCATCAATACACCACACCCATCAAACCCTAAAGAGAACTACTCCATAGATATGGAGAAATTCATCACAAATAAAGTTAAAGTATAGGAAAACATAAATTCCATCCAAATGATGTGCCGGGTAATTTTGGCACATTTTGATACTACTTGCTTAGAGTTTAACTTGTTTTACGTGCAAATTCTACCGATACTTATGTAATTTTAGTGTATTTGAAGTACATCGAATGTAAGGACCCAAAAGCTCGGAAAAGAGTTCAAAAAGCCAACTGAAGACAAGAACAGAATTTAACAGCATCGCAGATGTGAGTATGCGGTCGCAAACAGCATATGCGGACCGCATATTTCACAAACAAATCGCAAACAGGGACAAAACTCTGGGCACTTCTTCATGTCAATAATGCGGTCACATATGCGACCGCAAAACAAGAATGCGAACCGCAAACTTGTACTGTGAAATCGCAAACGCAAGCAGAGTTTCTAGGCAAAAATCGGGGTGAAGAATGCGATCGCATTTCGCGATCGCATAATCAATATGCGGACCGTAAAACCATAATGCGATGAAGGAAAAACTCTTGGGTTACATATGCGACAGTCGAGGAAGATTTGCGGTCCACATTTCTGTTTTGCGACAGAAATGCTGTCCGCATTATTAACGCCAGGGGCAAATTAGTCCAGACCTCGCCTCGGGCTTTGGGCCTTTATAAATAGGTTTAATAGGGTTTTGTGGGGGATATATTGTCAGACTTGAGAGTACAAAGTACGGGCAATTAACTAGTTTGAATTCTTGGAAGCTTTTGGGATCAATTACTTTCTATTTTGTAAGATTATGACAATTACTATTCTTTCTTATTCAATGTTCAACATGAGTAGCTAAGTTGCTAAGGTTGTGAATCCTAGATGGGTACAATGTTATTGAGATTTTGATATTGAATATGATTTCAACGGATGATTGATATTTATTTACTTCTTATTCTTCAAACAACTTTTAATGGTTGCAAACATTAATGAACGCCAATTAATTCTATCTTTGCTTGGGAAAGTGGGAAAGAATTTGGTAGAAGTAAATAACAAAGACTCAAGGCTTTAAACCTTGTTTAATTAAATCGCTTAGGAATAAGTGGGTTTTAATTTGGCATTAATTGATTGTTCTTAATCACAACTCTTTTGTATTTGGGAAAATCATAAAGAGGATATATTATCCAATTATTGGAAAATATTGGGTAGTAAATTAGGTATCAATTGCATATCAAGAAAGTTGTCCGTAGGAACTATACAATATTAATATCAATAGCATTATACTACATTAAGAGGAACACAACCTTGGTTTCTTTAATTCATATTATTTACATTCACAATATTGCAATCAGTTTTCGTTGACACTTAAATTCAATACACCTTTTTATTACACTTACTTGATAGAATTACGACTTAGTTGAGTATTACACTAATTAGATAAACATTTCACACCTATTCCTTATGGGATTCGACCCCAACCTTTTTGGCTTATTATATTTGACATCGACCTCTTACACTATTCTTAAGGTGTAATTTGAGCGTATCAAATTTTGGCGCCGTTGCCGGGGAATACGGTTATGAAATTACTAATTAGTGTATACTTTACTATAAGTCTAATTCTACTCTATTACACGTTGTTTGTTTTGTTTGGTGTAGACAGGGAGATATTTCAGACCATGAAGATGAGGTACAGGAGGAAGGAAACCCTTTTGCAGACATTGAGGAGTATATTGAGGATACAAACGCTATTGTACCTCCTGCTATCGGTGCCGCTACCTTCAAGGTGGAACATGGATTAATTCTGATGCTGAAAGCGGAGGGATTTTTTAGAAATTCTACTGATGATGATCCAACACAGCACCTCAGAAATTTCTTAGGTGTTTGTGCGATGCATAAGCAGAATCATGTCTTCGACGATGCTCTGAGGTTGAGATGTTTTAAGTATTCTCTAGCTGAGGATGCGAGGAAATGGCTTCAGAATCTTCCTCCAAATTCTATACGTTCATGGCTTGAACTTGTCCGAGCTTTCTTATCAAAATGGTTTCCACAAAGCAAGAAATCCGAGCTCAGGGACAAGATTTTCTTCTTTAAGCAACTACCTGGCGAACAGTTACATGAAGCGTGGGATCGCTTCAAATTATACTTGGTGAGGTCTCCAAACCATGGTTTTCCAGATTCCATCTTGTTGGAAAAATTTTACATGGGTTTGGATCCTATGAACCAATCAATAGCGAAGAATGCAGCTGCTGGACCTTTTATGGACAAAACCTTCGCTAGGGTGACTCAGATCTTAGATAAAATGGCAAAACACGACCAAGCTTGGCACTCTGAAGATTCCACAGGCGGAATTGCAATTGGCTCTCCTTCTATGAACAATTTGATCAAGGAAAATCAAGAACGAGACCAAGTGATTGTAGAACTTGCCACAAATGTCAATGTATTGACAAAGCTTTTCACGGAGAATCAGAAGAAGAAAGTGATGTGGTTGAGAATGTGCAGCCGGTACAAAATGATGATTATGAAGAGGCAAATTATGTTAATAATTCTCAAGGAGGGTACCAAAGGCAGCAGTACCAAGGTCAAGGCTCTCAAAATCAATGGAGACCAAACCCGCAAGGGCAAGGTCACCATCAATGGCGAAACGACCAAGGTGGCTCTAACCAAGGAAACTGGAACAGCAAAAACAATATTTCAAATCGAAGTTCCAACCCTTATGTTCCTCCAAAGGGTCAGTATTCGAATCAGGGATCCTCTAGTGAGTCTAAATTGGAGAGCATGCTTGAAAGGATACTACAAAAACCAAGAAAAGTCTGATAATTCCATGAAGAACATGACTGAGTTGGTTGGCTCTCACACTGCGGCGATTCAAAAACTGGAATTGCAAATGAGAGATCTTTCTCGTGAGCAATATCCACAGCAGAAGAGAACACTCCCTAGTGATACGATTGCAAATCCAAAGGGAAGTGGGAGTGGCCCAACTTCCCATATCATGGCTATCACTACCAGGAGTGGTAAGATATTGCAAGGAAAGAATGAGCAAGCAGTTGATGTGGAAGAACTTGAAAAAGGAGTCGACGTTGAAGAACCCAATATTGCTGAAGTAAAGAAAACTCCAGAGGTTGTGCAAAATAGAGATGCGACCCGAGAAGGGATGAAGGAAAAGGCAGGAGAAACATCAAACATTCTTCCACCGATTCCTAGACCCCCTCCTCCTTTCACTCAGAGACTTGCAAGAAGAGTTGATGACAACAAGTTTGAGAAGTTCTATGATATTCTCAAGCAGTTATCTGTGAATATACCATTCTTGGAGGCTTTTCAAGAAATGCCCCGTTTTGCTAAGTATCTAAAAGATTTGATCACGAAGAAGAGAACCACCAAGAATGAGGTGGTGAATATTACTCACCGGGTTAGTTCTATTATTGCTACAAATCCAATTCAGAAGAAAGAGGACCCGGGAGCATTTACTATTCCGTGCACTATTGGAGTGCGCGACTTTGCAAAGGCACTTTGTGACAATGGGGCCAGCATCAATCTAATGCCGCTTGCCATTTACAAACAAGCGGGATTAGGAATGCCAAGGCCGACGAGCATGAGGTTGCAAATGGCTGACCGTTCAATCAAGAGACCAGTGGGTATTGTAGATGATGTGATCGTGAAAGTTGGGAAATTTCATATACCAGCTGATTTTGTAATTCTTGACTGTGCTGTGGACAAGGAAATCCCTATTATCTTTGGGAGACCATTTCTGGTCACTGGAAGAGCCCTTATGGATTCGGAACGTAACGAAATTAAATTCCGAGTGAACAGCGAAGAAGTTACCTTCCAAGCTAGTAAGGGTATGAAGCTACCAAATGAGTACGAGAGCATTTCAGTGATTGGTATTGTTAATGAAGTAGATGATGTTGTTGAGATGAAGATGGAAGAACACTGCCTAGGTGAAGCATTGGCAGCTATATTGGTAAACTTCAATGGTGATGATATGGATGGCTTTATATCGGTGAATGCATTAGAGGGGCATGGTTCTTATGCGTATACGCCACCAAAGCTTTCCCTTGATTTGGAGAATAGAGCTACACCTCCTGCAAAGCTGTCCATTATTGAGCCACCACAAATAGAGCTCAAACCACTTCCTCCACATTTGAGGTTTAAATTCCTTGGCTTTAATAATACTTTACCGGTAATTATTTCTTCGCTGTTGAATGATGTGCAGGTGGAACAGTTGCTGAAAGTTTTAAAGGAACATAGACAAGCCATTGGTTGGACAATTGCGGACATTCGAGGGATCCCTGCTGGAATTTGTGAGCATAAGATTCAATTAGAAAGTGGGACAAAACCGAGTGCGGAACATCAACGAAGGCTGAATCCGTCAATGCAGGAAGTGGTAAAGAAAGAAATAATCAAATGGTTGGACGCTGCGGTAGTATACCCAATCGCTGATAGTTCATGGGTAAGCCTTGTGCAATGCGTGCCGAAGAAGGGAGGCATGACTGTTATGAAAAATGAGAAGGACGAGCTTATCCCAACGAGAACCGTAACCGGATGGAGAGTGTTCATGGACTACAGGAAACTAAATAGTGCCACATGCAAGGACCATTTCCCTATGCCTTTTATTGATCAAATGCTTGATCGGCTAGCGGGAAAGTCCTTCTATTGTTTCCTTGATGGATACTCCGGTTATAATCAGATCAATATCGCTTTGGAGGACCAGGAAAAGACAACATTCACATGCCCATATGGCACATTCACTTTTAGCCGGATGCCATTCGGCCTATGCAATGCTCCAACTACCTTCTAGAGATGCATGATGTCTATCTTCTCTGATATGGTAGAGGACTTCCTTGAGGTATTTATGGATGATTTTTCGGTAGTAGGTGAGACGTTTGAGCAGTGCCTGAGTAATCTCAAACAAGTACTCAAGCGATGTGAAGAGACAAACCTTGTGCTAAATTGGGAAAAATGCCACTTCATGGTGGATGAAGGTATCGTTCTGGGACATAAAATATCAGGATGTGGCATTGAGGTACACAAAGCTAAAATAGAAATCATCTCTAAGCTTCCTCCACCCACGTCCGTCAAAGGTGTTCGTAGTTTTTTGGGGCATGCCGGATTCTACAGGCGCTTCATTAAGGACTTCTCAAAGATTGCAAATCCCATGTGTAAACTCCTTGAGAAGGATGCCAAGTTCGTTTTTGATGAGAAATGCCTCAAAGATTTTGAGGAACTGAAGACAAAGCTCACCACGACACCCATTATTGTCACACCTGATTGGTCGCTTCCTTTTGAACTTATGTGTGACACCAGTGATGTAGCTATTGGAGTGATACTGGGATAAAGACACAATAAAGTTCTTCACGCAATATACTATGCTAGCAAAACACTTAATGGGGCGCAGATGAATTACACCGTAACTGAGCAAGAACTGCTGGCCATTATTTATGCTTTCGAGAAGTTCCGTGCATATCTGTTGGGTTCCAAAGTAATTGTGTACACCGATCATGCAGCTCTCCGTTATCTGATGGCGAAGAAAGATACAAAGCCGCGACTAATCCGATGGGTTTTACTGCTGCAAGAGTTTGATTTTGAAGTGATGGATCGAAAGGGAACACAAAACCAAGTGGCAGATCACTTGTCCAGAATTGAAGAATCGGGGAGACAAAAAGGAGAGCTGGAAATCAATGATGCATTTCCAGATGAACAAATACTGGCGTTATCCAATTCCTTTGCACCGTGGTATGCAGACATAGCTAACTACGTAGTCAGCGATCTTATTCCGGAAGGGTTGGAATCTTACCAAAAGAAGAAGTTCTTGAGGGATTGTCGAAACTATTATTGGGAAGAACCCTTCTTGTTCCGTGTCTGTGCGGACAACATCATCAGTAGATGCGTGCCTGAGGAAGAGATGCTACACATTCTGAAAGCTTGTCATGACTCACCGGTTGGGGGTCATCATGGGGGGAATAGAACGGCGGCAAAGATCTTGGAATGTGGTTATTACTGGCCTACCATTTATCAGGATGCTAATCAGTTGGTCAAGTCTTGTGACTAATGCCAAAGGCAGGGCCCAATTTCTAGGAGGCATGAGATGTCTATGAACTTTGTGATGGAAATCAAACTATTCGATGTTTGGGGTATTGACTTCATGGGCCCTTTTATAAGCTCATGTGGGATGAAGTATATCTTAGTGGCTGTGGACTATGTGTCCAAATGGGTAGAAGCCATTGCTTTACCAAACAACGAGGCTTGGAGTGTGACCGCGTTTCTAAAGAAGAATATTTTCACCCGGTTTGGCACCCCAAGAGCCATTCTCAGTGATGAGGGTTCGCATTTCTGTAACAGAGTCTATAAAGGTCTCATTGACAAGTACAGTGTCAAGCATAAGGTTGCCACACCCTACCATCCACAGTCGAGCGGTCAAGTTGAGGTATCTAACAGGGAAATAAAGATCATACTAGCAAAGACGGTGAATGCAAACAGGACCGACTGGTCAAAGAAGCTAGATGATGCTCTATGGGCATACCGCACAGCGTACAAAACCCCCATCGGTACATCCCCTTATCGGCTAGTTTTTGGAAAAGCTTGCCATTTACCTGTAGAACTTGAGCATAAGGCTATGTGGGCCTTAAAAAGATTAAACATGGACTGGGCAGAGGCTGGAGCTCTGAGGCTAGCACAATTGAATGAAATGGAGGAGTTCCGTCTCCACGCATATGAAAGTGCAGCCGTATATAAGGAAAGAATGAAATTCGTCCATGACAAAAAGATCTTAAAAAGAGAATTCAAGGCAGGGGATCTGGTATTGCTTTTCAACTCAAGACTAAAACTATTTCCGGGGAAGCTAAAGTCTAAATGGTCAGGCCCTTTCAAAGTTGTCGACGTCTGTCCCTTTGGAGCTGTCGAACTAGCATCGGAGGATGGACTCCGAACCTTCAAGGTGAACGGTCAAAGAATTAAGCACTACTTGGGAGCAGATGGAGAGAAACATTTGGTAGAGCAGCTGGCTCTAAAGAACGGTCCATGCCCAACCATGGAATGATTTCAGAGGCGTCCTAGCTTCGTCGTGTCGCGACGTTAAATCAAGCGCTTCATAGGAGGCAACCCATGTGTGGTAACATTTACTTTGGCTTGTTGTTGTACTTTATTTAAGCTTTGATATCATAGTTGTACTTAGGGCTATTTGAAGGATGTTTTAGAATGCAGGAGTTTGACAAAAGGACACAAAATTGAAAAGGAGATCTTGAAACTGAAGAAAATCAATAATGTGACAAATGCTACACAAATGCGATCGCATTATCAATATGCGAGCCGTATTTGTGCCGCAAACTGAAGCAGAAAGTTGAATAAACATAGCGGTCATAAATGCGACGATGCACAGCATTTTGCGGATCGCATTGGCGTTATGCGGTCCGCATTCTCATCGCAAACAGAGACAGAAGGTTTGGCTCAAAACAATGACATAAATGCGGTGAGGTAGCCTACTTTGCGATTCGCATTTACCCTATGCGATGACTCAATCATCGCATACTGGCAGGTACGTATCCGTATTCCCTCCTCTTCTTAGTCCTTCAATTTAGTATATATAAAAAAAAAGAAAAAGAAAAAAAGAGAACACAACAGAGAACGAACAGCGATAGACATTATCGGGGAAAAATTGAATTTCAAGCTTACCAAACATCAAAGCGATAGACATTATCGGGGGATGAACATACTTGTGTATCCAAGGGTATTTGCGGTCCACAAAATCAAAATGTGGACCGCAATTTGACCACATCCCTAAACCCTAGATATCTAAGGAAGACAACAAATGCGGTGCCTTTGCGATCGCATAATGACTATGCGGATCGCAAAGGCACAGCAAACAAGGTCAGAACATGTTGCTTAGCATCAGCAATTTCCGGGGTGAGTTTGCGATCGCATATCTCACTTTGCGGTGGATATGCAATCGCATTTGTGTTCAGCAAATGTGCCTGTGCACAAGAACACTCTGCGATGGATATGCGATTCGCATAGTGGTAATGCGATTCGCATATTCCACCGCAGAATGAAAGCTGGCTTGGCACATCTAAGAATGCGACAAGTTTGCGGTTCGCATAGTGGATATGCGACCGCAAACCACGCCGCATTTCTATCAGTCTTTGTTGATTCTTCCTGTTTTTCTTTTCTCTATTGATGACAATGTCGCCTACATTTTACCCTCATGCAGATATGGCACCTAAAAAGCATTCAGCAAAGAAAAGGTCATCCTCTGGTCTTACCACGGCACAGCCCAAACGTCCCAGTCTGATGAGGAGGACCGCTTGCCTGAAGTTGATCTAGTGGCTGAGGTCAGAAGAAAACGCGGAGATGACCTTCAGCTTCGATTCAGGGTTGAAGGTTCTAGGACATTGTTCAGGGAAGGGCTAACTAAAAGGAAAATCTTGGGGGAGAAAAAGTTGAGTTTGAATGGTTTACAGGATCAGTACCCTCATATGCTCGACAACATCAAAACGAGAAAATGGGAGTATTTCAATACGGACAATACAATGAGTCAATAGTCCGAGAATTCTATGCATCCTACGGAGCTTCAAGAACGGGGTACCACAGACGCAACAGAATATTCACGGGCATCGTACAGGTTCGGGGAAAGAGTGTGTTTTGCGACAGTGACCATATTAATGAACTCTACTTCCCCGATTGGGAATCAGGCACAGCTGAGTACGATGCCAAGTACTCCAACAGAGAAAACGAACGTGGATGGATAGCGTCCATTATTGCCAAGGGGACTCCTGCTTGGATAACCCTGGAAAGAAAATTTATAAAGAGGACCTCATAAGGGAGGGAAAATTTTGGCTGAACTTCGTCACCTCCCATTTAATACCGTCCAGAAACGAAACAGATATCAGCATTGAGAAAGCACTTCTCATTGCGTGTATTATGGCTGGTATTAAAATTGATGTGGGGACTCTCATTTTTCAGGAGATTGGCATCCGGGCAACGCAGCGTGCCACATCACTTCCCTTTCCGAGTTTGATCACAACCCTTTGCCAAATGGTGAATGTTCCTTTCTTGCCACAAGTTGAAAAACTCGAAAAGTCAACGAGGGATATAGATATCACTCGTATCAGTGATTCTGCTGCCCCAACAGAGACCCTAATTCAGGACATTGACTCCCAAACTCTTCCATCTCCCCAAGATCTAGAAGCCTCCACTGTTGCTGCAGAACCTGAACCCCAATCCACCATGGGTCCACCTTCTTCAACAATGCCAGCCTTTTTAAGACTTGGTCTAATTGCACAACACGCCAATGCCAAAGTGGACCAACTCTTGAAAACCCTGCCCTACCTGATCAAACAAGCCCTGACACCTATTCAAACGTCAGTGACCACTCTCCAACAACAACAAACATTGTTTGGGGATCGTTTGAACAAACATTAGTCTAGGGTTGAACAGATAGAAAGAGGTGAGGTTAGGGGTTTACCCCAGCTGAGGGAGGAAGTAAAATCCCTGAAGACCGAACTCCATAAAATGCAAAATTTGGAGTTCGACAGAGCATCTCTCCTACCCAAAAAGGGTGACCAGAGTTCAGACATTGCTGCACCAGACTTGGGCTTGGACTTCACTGCTCTAATGGCCGACATTGCAGCTTCGTCTGCCAAAGTGCCTCATCCTCCAGCTTCTCCGGTACCGGTAGATGTTACTGATGACGAGACATCGGGGCAGTCATCAGAGTTAGAAGGGGAAGAGACAGAGGATGCCAGTTCATGGTCTGATGAGGGTGATGACCCTAAGGAGAAGGGTAAAGCAATTGCTGCGCCAGCAGTGGAGGAAGAAGAGCATGCAGACATTGAGAGGGCCATACAGCACTCGCTAGCGGATGTGGCTGCCCTTGCAGACTCATCGACCACACAGCTACCAGTGGGCGAAGCTAGCAGCTCAACAGCCCCGCTACCTGCTCCAGTTCAGTCCCACAACCCTCCTGCAGCTTCAAAGGATTCCTAGGCTACTGAATCTCTTCGCGCAAATGCGCCCCAGGGAGTCCCTTGCACTCTATCTTCTTTTCTTATGCATTGGGGACAATGCATGATTTCGGTTGGGGGTGGTAGCCTTATCTGTGTATGTAATCTATTTTCTAGCATGTTTAGCGACATTGATAATTGTAAAATATGTAGTAATGATTCATGATTTATGTATATATGCTGTTGTAGTTAAATAGATAGTGAAATGAAGTTTGTCAATAAAATCCCCTTGTTTTTTCTTTGCCGGGTTCTTTTTCAAGGGTGTAATAGTAGAATCGGGTTATCAAAATGAAACATATTGACCGGGATGGTGAAATTGTTTAGTATCAAGTATGTAAATCTGTGTGTAGATTATACCCTTGTTAACAAATCAACTTGTGTGAACTTGTGGCTCACTATGTAACTCTAGATTCACCTAGAGTCATGTATTTATACATGAGGAAAGCCTCGAGTGGCAAAATGTTAACTCTAAAGCTATAAACTATGTTATCCGAACAGTTTGTGTGCCATGTGTGTGAGCTCTTTGTTTAAATAGTTCTTGTGTTTGCTTCTGCCATCTAGAACTTGCCCGGTTGGTTTTTCTACGCTTACTATAATTACACTAAGTTGGAGAGAGGATCTTAGGCATTCTTTGTTTATTTATGAAACCTTTCTAGCCTTTTTAGCCTACCTGTGCATAAATAATAACACTAGTACCCTATTTGAGCCTCTAGCCTTTTCCTTGGCCTCCGCATTACAAACCTTTCCCGTTCGTAAAACAATGACCTCTTTTGAACCCGTTCCTCCTTGAACGTTGAGAATAGGGATAAAAGCCTAAGTTGGGGGTGTGGGTCAAAATGGAAATGAATAAGGCTATGTAGTGAGGGTGAAGGCCTATACCTCAAAGTGCTAATGGGAAGTTATGAAAGCTCCAAAAAAAAAAAAAAAGAGAGAAAAGAAAAAGAAAATAAAAAGACAATAGTTATATATGTATTTACAATAATGGAGCTCTGAAATAAATTAGAGAGGTATGTAAGGCGGGTCCACTTTGGGAAGTAAACGCCATCGAGGCTATGGGGTTGAAAGGAAGCAAAATGTTAAAAGAAAGAGAAATGTAATTAGTGTTCAAGGAGGATGTAGTCACTCATATCTAAATATATATCCTACCCTTCCTTAAACCTACATTACAAGCTTACAAAGTCCTAATGTGATCTCCAACCGAGTGTTCTTAGAAGTAGGTGACGAATTAAAATAAGGGCAAGCCTATGGTATGGCATGTGGCACTTGAAATTTTGTTCTGAGAGTGAGTGTATTTGCACTTTAGTCCCTTTGTATTATTATGATAAATATTGTGAGAGTGAGACTTTCTTTCTAGTGAGGGCACATAAACTGCTAGGTCGATAGAAAGTTGAGTTTTGAGTAAAGCATAAGTGCATTCAGCTGAAGGTAGCCTTTACTTACTTTGTTGAGGCTCAAAGTTCACAAGTTGATTGGTTGTCCTTGAATATAATGATGATTCAGGAAGGGTAAAGTATTCAAAGAGATATACTTGAGATGCTACAACAAACACCGTCCATAGTCAGTATTGTTTCATGTTTGATTAGTAGAGTCTAGAATAGGATAGTATCGTTTTAGTTGCTTGAGGACAAGCAAGAGTTTAAGTTGGGGGTGTTGATGTGCCGGGTAATTTCGGCACATTTTGATACTACTTGCTTAGACTTTAACTTGTTTTACGTGCAAATTCTACCGATACTTATGTAATTTTAGTGTATTTGCAGTACAACGAGTGTAAGGACCCAAAAGCTCGGAAAAGAGTTCAAAAAGCCTACTGAAGACAAGAACAGAATTCAACAGCATCGCAGATGTGAGTATGCGGTCGCAAACAGCACATGCGGACCGCATATTTCACAAACAAATCGCAAACAGGGACAGAACTCTGGGCACTTCTTCATGTCAAGAATGCGGTCACATATGCGACCGCAAAACAAGAATGCGAACCGCAAACTTGTACTGTTAAATCGCAAACGCAAGCAGAGTTTCTGGGTAAAAATCGGGGTGAAGAATGCGATCGCATTTCGCGATCGCATAATCAATATGCGGACCGCAAAACCATAATGCGATGAAGGCAAAACTCTTGGGTTACATATGCGACAGTCGAGGAAGATTTGCAGTCCACATTTCTGTTTTGTGACAGAAATGCAGTCCGCATTATTAACACCAGGGGCAAATTAGTCCAGGCCTCGCCTCGGGTTTTGGGCCTTTATAAATAGGTTTAATAGGGTTTTGTGGGGGATATCTTGTCAGACTTGAGAGTACAAAGTACGGGCAATTAACTAGTTTGAATTCTTGGAAGCTTTTGGGATCAATTACTTTCTATTTTGTAAGATTATGACAATTACTATTCTTTCTTATTCAATGTTCAGCATGAGTAGCTAAGTTGCTAAGGTTGTGAACCCTAGATGGGTACAATGTTATTGAGATTTTGATATTGAATATGATTTCAACGGATGATTGATATTTATTTACATCTTATTCTTCAAACAATTGTTAATGGTTGCAAACATTAACGAACGCCAATTAATTCTATCTTTTCTTGGGAAAGTGGGAAAGAATTTGGTAGAAGTAAATAACAAAGACTCAAGGCTTTAAACCTTGTTTAATGAAATCGCTTAGGAATAAGTGGGTTTTAATTTGGAATTAATTGATGGTTCTTAATCACAACTCTTTTGTATTTGGGAAAATCATAAATAGGATATATTATCCAATTATTGGAAAATATTGGGTAGTAAATTAGGTATCAATTGTATATCAAGAAAGTTGTCCGTAGGAACTATACAATATTAATATCAATAGCATTATACTACATTAAGGGGAACACAACCTTGGTTTCTTTAATTCATATTATTTACATTCACAATATTGCAATCAGTTTTCGTTGACACTTAAATTCAATACACCTTTTTATTACACTTACTTGATAGAATTACGACTTAGTTGAGTATTACACTAATTAGATAAATGTTTCACACCTATTCCCTGTGGGATTCAACCCCAACCTTGTTGGGTTATTATATTTGACATCGACCTCTTACACTATTCTTAAGGTGTAATTTGAGCGTATCACCAAACTCGGGTCTTGAGTGAGGAAGGAATGATGAAATCCTTGTGCTCGTGTTCTTCCAACTCCTCCTTAGCCTCCATAGGTCGAATATGTGTCAAAAGTCCAGAAAATAACGTTTTTTCCATGTATTTATACCAAGTAGGACCGAGCCCAAACGAAATCACCTTTTCCTAGCCGAAATAGGACATTTACTCCGTATAAAATGCACAGACGCGCCGCATAGGGCGACGTTCCATGCGTGGCATTAGTGGAGAAATCCAGAGAGCTAAGTTCTAACAGACAACAGGAAATTGCACAAGCGCGGTGCCCTATGCACTGCGACAGTGGGAAATTCTCAGAATACGGCTTAAACTTCAATTTTTGACATCCAGACTTGGTCCTCGACCCCCGAACACGATCCCGGCTTAACCCCTTGAGCTTTTACTCAGACTTCAAAGCTCCAAATAGCTCGGATTAGCTCCATAACATCTACATCACTCGGAATCACTCCTACAATGCATAAAACACATAATAAGTGCAAAACGCTCCCAATTAAAGCTCGAAACAAGTAAAGTGCAGTGAATTAGAGTGCAATAAGAGACTAAAATACGTAATTATAGCCTACCATCAACACCCCACACTTAAACCATTGCTCTTCCTCGAGCAATTCAAACTACACTTTATATAAACACGATCATTTTGAATAACTCTCATAACTCATCACACCAACAATATATAAAACAGATTAAGTACAATACCGTAACAACCTAGCCTCAAAATTTGACTCAAAATCACCACACATTATTTATAACCCGCTCACTTACTCCAACACAGAGATCAAGCATACCTTTCCTTCGTGAATCAAGTGCCCTGACATATCAGTAAAGAGTCGTTCCACACACAATAGAAATTAAGAACAATTTGGAACTCAAGATAGAAAGAATTTGCTCACTCTCAGAAACAACATTCATATGGCACAAAAGACGTACCATAGGATTTCCCGTAGGGTACTACTCTACTAATTGAGCTCATTCAGTCAAGGATCAAGTAGGACTTTAATTGGTTGTAATGTATGCTGCAGGATGGGTATGATACATTTAGATATAAGAGTGACTACACCTTCCTAAGAACTTTAATATATACATTTCATTGTTCAAAACCCCACACTTATGTCAAACCATAACTCCACCTTCACGTCAATATACATTAACTACCTACTTCTTTAACCATAATTAAATCAAAAGTCACCATTATCAAAGAATATTTTGCACAACAATACAACTATTTTTTTTCTTTTCTTTTTCAGTTCAAGTGGCTCTTACTTTTTTAAAACCATGCACCTTTCTCCTTATTTCATTAGTTCCACTCAAAAGCCAAACCAACAACCCCACACTTCAATTTTTACAAAGTTCATACCAAATTCAAGTGCTCACGATAGGTACAAGGTTCAAATAGATGGTCAATTCGAATAAATGGGTAAGAACATAGGTTCAAAGGGGTTAACTACGATACATAACAATTAGGTGGATAAAAGCATATAACTGGCTCAACAAAGAAATGCCTATATCACTTCCAAGACTGAATACAACTACTATTCTCTTTGCAAACACACAGGGCAAGTTCTAGACATCAAATGCAATGCATAGCATACCCAAAAACTCACACCTAATGGCACATAGCTCACTCAAGATTGGACTATCAGGACACCCTAGTCAAAGCAGTTAAGCAAAGTTAAGATCATATAGCTAAAGCACTTACATTATTCTCAAGGTATAATAGAGTCAAGAGATATTGCCTTCCATCTAAACCATAGCACAAGGTTTCCTACTCCTAATAAAAACAATAACTTACTACACCCGGCTCAAACAAAACCCTTGGAAAAGAACTGTGGCACAAAGAATAACCAAGGGGGGCTTGTTACACTACCTAAAAAAAGAAAATCTTTTTGTCTTTTTTCCTTCAACTTTACTCCCTCAAGAAACCTGTCGAATGATATCCATCGACGCGAAAAATAAAAAAATTAAAATTTTTATGGTTTTTTCAATCTTTTTCTATCTCTAACTACTACAACTAACAAAAGAAAACTAAAACTAATATACATACATACAAATATCCCCCACACACACTTTAAGTTGTGGCATGTCCTCATGACACACAATTAAAAAGAATAACATAAAGGAAACTTCTCTGAACATCTAGTCAGGGTCTGAGTCAAAGTCGGGCTTCATTCCTCGCGCCTGAACTAATGCACACATCCATGCTGACTGTTTCTTCTCAGCCTTTTTGGGTTACACCCCACACTTATCTTTCTCGCTCAGTGCAGCCTTCACTTTTGAGCCCTTCATTTTCCAATCAACACTTGCAGCTGCTTTTTCTTTTTGCACCCCCTTTTCTACATCTATCTTAAACGTCACAGTCTCTCACCCACTCTAAGCATGAGTTTTCTCTCGTGTATATGCAATATAGCTCTGCCCGCTGCTAGGAATGGTCTTCCTAGGATGAGGGGGACCTCCTTGTTCTCCTACACATTCACCACTATAAAGTCTACAGGAAATACGAACTTATCCACCCGAACTAACACATCTTCCACTATCCCTTCGGGTATCAGAGTCGTTTGGTCTGCCAGCTGCAAGGATATTGGTGCAGGCCTTATCTATCCCATCTCTTTATCCAATTTCCTGTAAATAGATAGAGGCATTAAGTTTGAGGCACCTGAATCACATAACGACTTATCAAAATGTATAGTTCCTAATGAGCAAGGTAT
>MCJB01050319.1:19172-73531 GCA_002018475.1 Nicotiana obtusifolia
GGGGGGGGGGGTGGATTGTGCAGAAAAATAAAAAAATAGAAAACAGAAGATTGAAAACACAAAAAAAAAAAAAGGAAAAGAAAAAGAAAAAATTGCGGGGGTTTGGAGTGGGTGGGTGGTGCAGAAAAACAAAAAAAACAGAATTAGGCAACTTAAATACCTTGATTCTCATTTTTAAACTTAGATACAAAAACTAATGATGGGCAACTAAGTAAATTTCTAGCTGTTCTATTTTGCGTAGGGTCCACAACCTGGTCTAGTGATCTTATTTGTGGGGGCCTAATGCATACGTGTTGGGTCCAATACAAGATTACAATGGAGGGATTACCTTTTTATTAAATCATTGATTTTCAAGACTTATATTCTTGAAATGCTTTTGAGAGATTCTTGAAGAATCTAAGATGTCCAAGATATAGATGAGTTATGTATCAAACCTACCAAGGAATATATTAAAGTCTCACATCTAGGTAGCATAATAGTCAAAGAGCTCTCGCTTCTCTCTAGCCTTCAAGGATAAAGTCCAAACTTTTATGTCTTTTCTCTCCCTAATTGACATATATAAATAGGTCTAGGGTCAATCGTTGCCACAATTGGTCAACCGTTAACACGAACCATGGCAATAAAGGCCATAGTTGAACCGTGGCAATAAAGGATGGCTACAATTGGGGCAATGCCATGGATAGTGGCCACAGTTGGGGCAAGACCAGAGGATGGTTGAGGCTTCTCTCCCTCCTCTTCTTTGGAAAATATCATGGTTGACCCGTGACAACGGTTGGATGGCATGGTTAACTTCATCTTTAAATCAATTTTCATGAGTCATGCGCTTGATCATCCATTTTAAACGCATATAACATATAATATTTTGACGATGTCCAAGTATCCTAATAACTCTCTTACTCGTGAGTGGTTTGTACGTACCTCGAGACCTCAGTGATCGCTCTCTAAAGCTTGATTTGATTAGGAAAAATCCCGAGGGTTTACATTTAGTTTCAGAAGTTTCTTGCTTTAAATTCATAATTTGGTTTTTCAGATACTACTAAACAAATACTCTATTGGCTTTTATTGATATGTTAAGTTTAGTAGTATCTTTCGATCAGTTAGAATAAGGTCAATTGACAAACTAATACAGGTTTGGGTGCCAATCACATTTCATCACAGTTTTGGGGGCGTGAAATTGATAAAGAATTGGTTAGATGCGTGAATGTGCAAGTTGGGTCCTTCCTAAAGTCCATGTAACCTTCCTTCATAGATCTTGAAAGCGAAATTTAGGAATAAATTACATACTTCTAAGTCCAAAAATTATCAATTATAGGTCGTTAATGATCATTTTAACTACTGTATTTTGGTATTTTCAAATTTATTTAATTTGGAAAATGGGTGCTTCTAGGTTATTCGCATTTGTGCATTCCAAGAAATAGAAGCACGGCCCATGGGTTGGTATTATCAAGGCGTCAACTATATTTCACCTTTTAAATGGAAAAGGGCTAAATATACCTCTATATTGTTGAAAATAATTTAAATATATAAAGGGCTATAACTGAATAGATATTCAAACATAAGGTATATTTAATTAAACTATTTCCGATAGTATATGGGTATATGTTGAATTTGGGCCTTTTTCCACAAACAAGCTCGTACTTAAATATTAAAAGTGTTGATTAATTAATTCATAATCCTAATAGCAGAGCTAGGTTTTTCATTAAAGGGTGTAAAAAATATAAAGAAATAAACACATAAAGAAAAAAATTACAGTATAATATCTATACATAATTTTAAAAAAAAAATCTATTTATATACTGTAATTTTCTGATGAAGATGTGTAAATTGACACCCGTTCTATATCATGAGCAGCTCCGACACTGATGATCCTATGTAAGTGCACAGTATGAAATGTGCAACCATCTAGAGCTTTTTTTACCATCTTTTTTGTGCCTTTTTTGTTGAACCATTGAAAATACAATATAAGGAAAGGACTCCAAGGGACTGCAACAACCAAGCAGCTCTACCTTGAATCCTCGCGATCAACAAGCTGACTCCGCCCGAGTCTGATATCTCCAATACTTGGCTCTGCAAATATGCAAAAGTGTAGTATGAGTACACCACAGTCGGTATCCAGTAAGTACAAGACTAACCTCCATGGAGTAGTGACGAGGTACAGTCAAGACACTTACTAGACAAAAATAACCCGTGCAATATAGAAATATAAAGCTAATAATGGAAAGCAAAAATCAGTACATCGCAACAAAATCAACATGTAATATAAACAATAAAGCAATAAGGACACCGTGGAAATACCATTGAAATAAAATAAGGAACACAAAGGACAACCGATTAATCAAGCCGTTCTAACACAAAATTCACACGAAATCACTTCGTGATACATCATTTCATAGTCACAAGTCACGGCTCTCAACCTACCATCATATACTCACGGCACCTCGTGCTCGCATCTAGAAACTCAAAGACAGTATCTCAATCCACCCGGCATGGTCACAGGCTCACAATCACAATCCGCCCGTTATGATCACAGGCTCACAATCACAATCATCCCAGTATGGTCACAGGCTCAATAGCAACATAACGGATAATACAAGAATACATGGGCATAATCAATAAATGTCAAGTTTCATACTCCTGAACTAGTATAAGTGGCATGCTACGGTGTATGCTTGTGCGAGTGTACTACTGCAACCACAGTCAACAAGTACTATCAAGGACATCGAGTAGCTCATCTAAGAAACAAAATAAGTCATGTAAGGTGTATGATAAACACAAGGAAAAACACACCATCACACAAAAACTTCCAACACAATGTCCACAAGCCATCATACATCATCCCTGATATTGTCACCTATCTCTTCGATAGCCACTCGTATCACTCCATCCTGATGATAGGTGTGGATTTTGACTGCTTATTAATGCCTTTTAGCTTTAGTTTTAGTCTAAAAGCATTGAATTTTGTTCCCCAAACTAATGAAATTATACAAAATTATAGGAGTACTGGAAGTTGGTCTCCCGAGATGAAATCCGACTCAAAAAGGATTAGTCCGAAGCATAAGGCAACAAAGGCCAAAGAAGCACAAATGTGCGGTCCGCAGAAGAAATTGCGGGCCACAGAATTCCATCTGCGGCCGCAAACAAAGAGGAAAAATCTAGTAGACATTTGCGCAAAGTGCAGATCGCACATGAATTGTACAGCCGCAAAGCTGGCTATGAGTCGAAGATCATAGAGTATGCAAAAAGACCAAGTCCAAGAGCCTTTGTGAATTGCGGACCGCACAAGAATTGTGTGGTGGCATTCTTGAAGTGAAATATTTTCACAAGGTTTGGTACCTCCTCAGGCTATTATAAGCGATGAGGGGTCACATTTTTGCAACAAGGCTTTCGACACTTTATTTATCAGGTATGGTGTTACTCATAAAGTCCACAACTCCCTATCATCCACAAGCTAGCAGTCATGTGGAAGCCTCCAACCAGAAGATAAAGAGTATTTTTTCCAAAACAGTGAATGCTAACCGGACGGATTGGTCCAAGAAGCTTGATGATGCATTATAGGCTTATCGGACGGCTTACAAAACACATATCGGAATGTCGCCGTACCGGTTGGTGTTCATGGAAAGCTTTTCATCTTCCATTGGAACTTGAGCACAAGACTATGTGGGCTCTAAAAAAGTTGAATCTTGATTGGGATGTAGCCGCTAACTTGAAGGTTGCACATTCGAATGAATTGGATGAATTTTGGTACCATGCCTACATAAGTTCATCCTTGTACAACGAAAAGATGAAATATCTTCATGAAAAATACATTTGGAACAAATAGTTCAAGGTGGGTGATCTCGTATTGTTGTTCAACTCAAGGTTGAGGATGTTCCCCGGAAAGCTAAAGTCTAAATGGAGTGGTCCATTAGAAATTGTGGGTGTGATACCTTTTGTTGCATTGGATTTGAAGGACAAAACAATGAAGTATTCCGAGTTAATGGTCAGCGGGAGAAGCACTATTTGGAAAAAGTTGGAAATAGCCATGTCGTGGCGGTCATTCATTTCAATTGATGGTATTCTGCATCGTGTCGCGACGTTAAATCAGGCGCTTCTTGGGAGGCAACCTATGTTTCTTTTCCTTTTTTCTTTTGTAGTTAGGTGTTATTTTTGTGCTAACTTGATTTGAAGTGTGCTACAGGGCTGAGTGTGACTTGCAGGAACGGTGGACAAAAATGAGGCTAAGTATTAAAAGAAGTGTGGACCGCAGTTGATTTGTACGGACCACATAATTTGGAGTGTTGTAGCAAAATAGCATTGCGGCCGCATAATTACCTTGCGGACCGCACAAATGGAGGATTCAAAATGCCAACTCTCTGAAGTTGGTCTGTCAGAAAAATGGCCAATTTGTGGTCGCAACATGAAATCTACGGCCGCATGCACAATTCTGCTGACCGCAGACAAATCACCAACTTAAGTTTACCAGGTAACAGAGCGCGGACCGCAATTGAAATTGTGCGGCCGCACTCACTCCTCCTTCCCTTAGAAAATCAATAGTATAAATAAAGGGCCAGGGCAACTGTTACACTTTTCCCTCTCTGAGCACAAACTGGTACTATAGTGATATTTCTTGGTGAATCATTTTCCCACACACCCAACAATTGTGATCACTCATCCCTTGCACTCATTACATCTAGTATGCTTAAATTCTTTGTTAGAATTTTTCATTATTTTTAGTTTAATTTGTAACTTTTTAATTATTTTGAGACCATTGTCAATAGAATTCAATTGTGCATTCATGTGGGGGTAAATCTGTAGCGGGTTAACTAGTACATGTTCTATGGGGACTGGGTTAACGTATTTTCATGCCTTTATGCTGTTACCATATCCAAATTTGCACAAAAATTGCAAACCCTAGATTGAAATACTGAATTGTTCGTAAATTTTGAATTCTGCGGCCGCACCTGAAATTGTGTGATCCACAGAAGTTGATTCTAGGGCAGCATTAGTAAATAATGGGTCTGCGGGCGCAAGAAAATTGTGCGGATCGTAGAATTTCCATTGCAGTCACAGAAATCATGTTGAGGCCGCACATTAGCCAGTTCTCTGTCCATCATGAGAGAGTTGGCATATTTTGGGTTTCTGAGATACGGCCCCAAGTGAAATTTTGCGGACCGCACTTCACTTTTGCGGCCGGAAAGCTAAAATGTGCGGTCCACAAGGCCTCCTCTGTAGCCGTAACAAAAATTGTGCTGATCGCAGATCCTTAGCATGCAAGCATACTGCGTTTGTGACCCTCACTGTGTTTTCTGGTGTATTCTTGCCTATCTCCTGTGTATACCTTAACATTGAATTGCAAATAACAGCCACCTTTTCTTGAAACAGACAATGATTCGATCTAGAGGCAGAGGCGACACTTCCAAAGGGAGGGGTGAACCTTCTCAGGGATGAGGCAAGCGAGCTTTACCTATTGCCCAATAGTAGGAAATTAAAAAGAAAGACAACAACTGGGAGAGGGAGAGGTGCAAATCTCTCCGAGACAAGTTCATATGCCCCGTCTAGGGACATATCAGAGGACAACTTAGCCTCTGTTCAGAAACAACCGGCAGTATAGTCCAAGCTGTCAGGGAGATTTCAACTTAAGTACGAGCCGTCCTCATCCCACAACACTTTCAAGGGATCGAAAAGTGCTAGTCAGACTTCTGAGCCTTCAGCAGCACTAGTCCCTATGACACATGATACCCCCATCCAAGACATACCCGATGATGGTAGAGGAGGAGATGCCACAACTGCTGGGATTGAAAGTACAAAGAAAAAAGAGGTTTGGGAGGACCGATTCGTTAGCCTAGAAGCTTTCACTAGTTTTCACACATGGTGGCCGGCGAGGTCGCTAACACTTAAGTGACAGTTCTTACTGACAGATTTACAGAGGTACAACCTGGCCGTGGTGAGGCAATTTAGAAAATATAAAGAGTGGACGTGGTTTACCCAGAGTGTGGTGGATGCTAAGGAATACCTTGTCCGGGAATTCTACGCTAATGTTGCCCATATCAAAAAGGGGACAAAGGTGACAAAAGTGCGAAACCTCAATATGCGGGTTGATCAGCACACACTGAACACATACTTGGGCTTTGATGATGTCGAGCCAAAAGAATACCTGGAAAAGTGTGCACTTGGGGATGCAATTCGTCCTTAGTTAGCGGAGATTCTAGCTGCACCAGGACCGCCACCATCATGGATCGCCGCTGGGGCTCCTATCCACCGGAGCACACTGAGCTTCAAAGCAAAATGGTGGAAATCATTTGTCTGCAGCAGACTGGACCCAAATCAAAATGAGGCTCACTTGCCGATTCCTCGGGCAGTCTTAGTTGCCTCTATTATGGCCGGGTACCCTATCAATATAGGTGCCTTGATGTCAGCCAAAATCTCATTAATCGCCCAGTAGGTTGACTCTTTCTACCCGTATCGCAACACCATTATAGAGTATCTTACGAATGCAGGGGTGGAACCAAGGGATTTTGATACAAAGATGAGGCTGAAGAAGCCTTTCTCATGGAACTCACTTATGGATGCGAACAACTCAAAAAGAAAAGGTCATCCATCTACCACCACAGGCCAGTCTAATGAGCTAGCTGTGGTAGTTGCGGAGGCAGTTGGTGTTCCATCCACTTCGGTCGAGCCTTCCTTTAGTGCCGGAGCTATGCATCCACCATTATCCACAACCCTTTCTGCAGCTCCTGCCACAGTATCCTCTTCGGCTTTGAAGACGGTGTCCATGCCAACTGCTCCACTTTCTATGCTGTGAGTCTCCCAAACATTGTCGAGCCTTAACAACTGGATGCAGACAACAACTCCAAGGTTATCTGACTTATCCAGTACTGTTGCAGCACCAATCTACTATTCAGGCACCTCAGTTTACCCCGACAGTTGAAGAGACATTGAAGAAGATCCAAGAGAACCAAAACATCATCATGGCTACCTTGTTACAACACAGGTTAGTTATCAAAGAGCTGGTAAAAGAAGTAAAAGAGATGAGAAAGTCCCAGGTCAGCAAGAAGTGAGTGGACAAGCTCCGGAGACAGGTGACCAAGCTTGCTGCAGCCGGAGATATCCCCTTTGACATGTTGAATGACCCACACCCGTCAGACCCATATCCTGCAGCACCATCAGAACCGGTGGCACCAGCAGGCTAGTCTGATGAGCCAAACTCTGCTGCCGACACTGCCGAGGCAGTGCGTCAGATGTTCACCAATCCAGTCACACCCAGAGTTGAGGATGATGAGATTCAGTTGGATGAGACTGAGGGCGGTGAAATTGCTAGGGCCACAGAGATGTCCAAGGAACCATAGGAGTTTTCTTCACTCTCTCCTCTCTTTTATTGTTATTTTGTTAAGCATTGGGGACAATGCTTATCTTTATTTAGGGGGTGGAGTTTATTTTGATCATATTTGGTACATTCCGAGACATTTGGCCTGTAATAACTTGATATTATTTTATTTTTCTTTCTTATTCTATATATATTCTCTCTTTTTCTCTCATATGTGTATTCAGTAGTTTTTATTTATTAGCTTCTTTATTTTTGTTCCTTTTTTAGTTTTTAGTTTGAGTTAGTAGCTTCTTTGTTTGATTTAGTAGCTTCTTTTTATGTTCTAGTAGATAATGAACCTTTGCTTTTCTTAATGCTACGGTTCTTTCCAAAGGTAGTTGTTGTGTGAACCTGGTGACTCGTCCCGACGATGTATGGCGTCGCAACCTTCTTAAGGGAATGAGTCCATTTTTGGTGTTTAGGTAATAATAGTAGTAGTAATGAATAAAAAGACCTAATTAAGTTGTGCTCGAAGAGTCAAACATGCTTCAATTGGTACCAACACACTTAACTACGTGCTTATGGTTAGAAACAAGGTTTTTGAAAGAAATAGTTCTAGTTAGTGACTTTGTGACTCTTGTGTTGACTTTGACAACCATCAAGTAGTTTAATTGAACCATAGTGATTTTCAATCTTGAATGTGGTCATTGTGGGCCCTCGACTCTATCTTCTTTAACAATCTAATTGCGTGAGGGGTGAGATGCTTTGTTTCTAGTCCAAGTACCTGTGTGAAAGGTCTAGAACTTGCCCCGAATATATTTTAAGGCGAAATCTTAAGTTTTGCTTGGCTTGAGAAGTGATTATAGGCGTTCCTTGGCCTGTTTGAGTTTTCTATTGCCTATCGATATTGTTATCCCTAGTCAACCCTTTGAGGCTCGAGCCTTTCTTATTTGATAATTATGCTACAAGCCTTTACCCATTTTGTCGTGACCCTCTCTTGGCACCCGAGCTTTGCTTAACACTCTTATGAAACAAATGGCTAAAACATAAGTTTGGGGGAGACAAGGATCTTGAAAAAGGTATCAAGGCACAAAAAGAGAAAATAAATGATGAGAATGAAAGGCAAGAAAAGAAAAGAACAAAAGAAAATGCAAAAAAGAGAATAATGGAAGAGTGGAAGGGATTCAAAGAGAGGTAATGATCCCAAACATGGAGAAATCAAAGAGGGAGAAAATGAATGTAATGATCAAGAAAGAGTGATGTTAAGTCTCTCTAGTCCCCCAAGGAAAAGAAAATGCCTCAAAGAATAGGCAAAGTGTGAGCTGAGAGCTGAAAAAATGGAGTGCTTAAGGAAAGGTGCAACCACTCAAACATACTGTATCCAACCCTAATCCAAAAGCCTTCATTACATCCCGAAAGAAGTCCTACTTGATTTCAAGCTGTGTGAGCTTACATTAGTGGCGATCTATCTGAGGGGCAAGCCTATGGTACTTGAAGTCGTACTTGCGACATTCTCTTGAGAGAGATGACTGAACCTTTCATAAATCTTTGGATTGAGTGCTGAATTTCTTGAGTGAGGTAGGCAAATGGAAAGTAGAGGAGGAAGAGTTTGGAGTCCACTATGGCCTACATAATAGAGCATGAGTCCTTGATGAGTAAAGTCAATTCTTGAAGCTAAAATGTCACATTAGAACTATATGTGCATGAATGATTAACTTGTCACCTTGTTGATAATACATGAGTAGTGTGAGTAATTGTTGGACCCAACTGATGTGTGGATGGCTCACCTTTGACTCGCTGAAATGACCCTTAACTTTTGGAGGTGAGATCTAATTTATTTGCTTGAGGAAAAGAAAAGACTTAAGTTTGGGGGAGAGACGAGGAGCTTGAAAAAGGTATCAAGGCACAAAAAGAGAAAAAAAAAATGATGAGAAGGAAAGGCAAGAAAGGAAAAGAGAAAAAAAAATGCAAAAAAGTGAATAAGTGGAAGAGTTGAGGGGATTCAAAGAGAGGTAATAATCCCAAACATGGAGAAATCAAAGAGGGATAAAATGAATGTAATCATCAAAAATTGAATTTACTGCTTATTAATGCCTTTTAACTTTAGTTTTAGTCTATAAGCATTGAATTTTGTTCCCGAAACTAATGAAATTATTTAAAATTGCAGGAATGCTGGAAGTTGGTCTCCCGAGATGAAATCCGACTCAAAATGGAGTAGTCCGAAGCACAATGCAATAAAGGCCATAGAAGCACAAATGTGCGGTCCGCAGAAGAAATTGCGGATCGCAGAAATCCATTTGCGGCTGCAAACAAAGAGGAAAAATCTAGCAAACATTAGCGCAAAGTGCGGACCGCACATGAATTTTGCTGCCGCAAAGCTGGCTTAAGAGTCAAAGATCAGAGAGTATGCAAAAAGACCAAGTCCAGGAGCCTCTGTGAATTGCGGATAGCACAAGAATTGTGCGGCAGCAGAAGAATGCCTTGCGGCCGCAGTCCTAAATCTGCGGATCGCAGAAAAATGTTCGGCCGTAAAAGAATGCTTCGCGGCTGCAGTTCATAAATGTGCGGCCGCAGAACTCCAGCTCCTGCCAGATGAAGAAATCTGCGTACCGCACATGAAATTGTACGGCTGCAGCTCCTGAGGGGCGTTTTTGTTCGAGATTTTCAGCCTTATATAAATAGACGAGTTTCACAAAATTAGGTCAAGTTTAAACCTCTGAAGTTGCTGCAGCCATTTTTCTTTACTATTTTAGGAAGTTTTACTTTGCTTTGGTGTATTTACAATAGATATAATCATTTTAAGCTTCCATTATGAGTTTAATTTGTTTTTCTTCCTTATTTTCTACAAACTCCATTATGAGTAGCTAGACTTTTACTGGAGTTGTGACCCAACCCTAGTGTGTAAACCTTTATGGGTATCTAATTTAATGCTTGTTTATGATTGGTTGTTGATTATTTAGCTTAGTTCATGCTTACATTTTAGAATTAATGGTTGCAAAATTGATTCATGCCTATTTGACTTAGTCTCTACTTGAGAAAGAGAGACCTACTCTAGGATAATAGCTAACAAGGAATTGGGTCAATCGAGAGATTGATTAACCCAATGAAAGGGTTCAACCTAGGAATAGTAATAATCCCACTTGAGTTTTTATCAGCTGTTTTGAGTGATACCCATTTGATCTTGAGAAAGCTAAAGTGGGCAAAACCACTCTCTGACCGACAGGTAATGAGTGGGTAATTTAGAGTTGATGGATATAATACACCCCAATCAACAAAACAAGAATTAAAGTCTTTATCTCATTAGGCAAACACCTAGGTCATGGTCATAGCCCTAGGATTTTTATCCATTTGGAAAAACCATAGAAACAATTATCTCTAGTCTTCTTTCTTTATTTTTGCAATCATTAGAGTAAAATTAGAAATAGAAAATAAATCCTTATTGTGGAAGTGCAATCTAAAAAATTCAATTGCTCAACTCGAAATATATACCGCTAACTCTCATCTTAGCTCCCTGTGGATTTGATCCTGACTCTTAGTTGGGTTTCTATTATTGCATATGACTATTTCAGACCTCTTTTGAGGTGTGCTTTGGACGTGACCACCTGACAATATTGTTAGCCACTATTATATCTCCGATAGCCACCCGTATCACTCTGTATAATAGCCACTCGTATCACTCTATATAATAGCCACCGGTATCACTCCACCCCGACAATAACATAATAGCCACCCTTATCACTCCGTATATTCAACAACAATGAGATGCCACCCTTATGCCTGCATAACAATAACGGTGAAATGCCACCCTTATACTCCGCATAACAACAATCAAACCACACAACAATTCACAAATGCTGACATCACAACAACGCGACGTATCAACTCATAACACAAGTGCCTATAGACCACAACTTTTTCAAAGATCCAACAATATCAATAGTTTCAAAACAAATAGCCACGGCTAACACAATATGTATAAAATCTCAATAACAACCAAACAAGTGGGAAAGTAACTCAAGGAACAACACACCCTTTAAACGCAACTTCAATTTAAAATAGATTAATGACTTTCGATAACGTCAATTTCAATTAATTGCTTAAGGATAAACTCAATAGTGAAAGTATCTCCACGAAATGGCAAACTCTGGGTTCTAGTGTATGAATTAGGCTAACAATGAAAGAGAGATGGCACGAACTAGTACTACGTCTAAATGCATGAGAATAACCTGGCAACCAATATCATGTACAACAATTTCAACTAAGAGCAACTCAACAATAAAAGAGATAACATAATGATAAAAGTGGTAACAACTTCAAATAAAGCATATAAGAGCTAATTCAACAAGAATATGACTGTAACGACAACTTCAACTAAAGCATGTGATAGTAGACATGGCGAAAAAAGGATATAACATGTGCTAACAATTCTAAATAAATATATGAAAAGAAGCCTAAGAGTCTAAACCGGTCAATTTCTACAAATAAGTCCGAGTACGTACTCGTTACCTCGCGTACTCGCCACCTCGCGTACACAGCTTTCACATAACACAATTAGCACAAATGAATCAAATCCTAAGGGGTAGCTCCCCCACACAAAGTTAGGCAAGATACTTATCTCAAAGAAGCTAAACCGATGCTCTAAATGACCTTCTCGTATAAAACAACCTCCGGATGGCTCAAATCTAATCAAAATAACTTAATATCATAAATAAAAATCATAGGAAATAACTCTGGATAATAAAGTTTCGATCTTTAATGAAAATAAAAAAATCAACCATGCCGCACCTCGGAACCCAATAAAATCCACAAATTCCGAAGATCCATTCAATTACAAGTCTAACTATATTAATTTCATCCAATTCCAACTCCGAATTGATGTTCAAAACTTAATTATTCTCTTTAGGAAGGTTTTTGATAAAAATCCTAATTCTCCAATCAAAACATGAATTAATTCAAAAATAAGCTTCTGTAATGATATTAAAAAAACAAAATTATATTTAGATACTGAACCCCATGAAAAGACGAGAAGAACGCCTCGAAAATCACCTCAATCGGAGCTCTAGAACTTAAGATATGCTCAAAATACCAAAAGAACGTGGTCTGATTTTTTATACACATGGATTTTCACTTCTGTGACGAAAAATCCGCCTGCGCATTTCAGCTATCATTTTCGTTTTTGCGGACCATTTCTCGCTCCTGCGGGGTCGCGGATGTAGACCCAACTTCGCATCTGCGAAGCACCAGCACCAACTCTCTTCTCCGACGCTAAAATGAGCATAACTCCTTCATACAATGTCCAATTCGACGATTCTTTTTGTTATGGCTCCGATTTATGATATGGAACTAATATTTCAATAAAAACAAAAGTTTGAGCTTATTTGCTTATTGTAGTACCATTTATGCTTGAAGAAACAAAATCGAAACATAAAAAACGAGCTCAACACAACCCAAACTTATCTGAAACTTATATATTGTTGAAAATGTTGAGACCAAACTGAGGATAGAATGGCTAGTATTAGAACTATCAGAATGTATGGAATTGACATATACAGTACAAGCGTACGATTTTGTGGGTACAATATGTGTATTGTAATACCTACATCATCCTCTCCTAAATTGTAACATCTGGAAAAATTTAAAATCGCGTATTACACGTGTATTGTAATAAATACATCACTCTCCTAAATTATGACATCCGGACAAATTTAAAATCGCGTACAATATGTGTATTGAATACATACATCACCCTCTCATTAATTACAACATTCCAACAAATTTAATAAAAGAAACAACATAAGTCCGAATAAAATCGATATTACAACTCATCAAATTTTTGATCAGATCTAGCGAAGGAGATTAATTGCAAGCACCAAAGTTTTTGTCCTTTTGCTGATACTGAAAACAAGCAATATTAAAAAAAAATCGGTCATTGTTCAACGCACAATCAACATATTTGGCAGTATATAAATAACTTCATTCCTTCACTCTTCACTCAGTGGGAAATTCCGGAAGCTATATATTACCATGTATGCCGATTGTGGCGTGGAACAATGAACGGTTTATTTATTTATAATTCCTGTTTTCGAGATCAGAGAAAAGAGCATAACTTTGATTCTTGCAATAAATCTCCTTCTCTGTATTTGATCAAATATTTGATGTGTTGTAATGTTGATTTTATTCATACTTAAGTTTTCTTTTTAATGTCAGAAAGTTGCAAACATACGCAAGCATTCCTGGGATGGAGTATCCTTTACAACAGAAGAGGCAAAAGAAAAGTTATAGTATGCACGATATTTATACAACCAGATTATTTACAAAATAATAGTTGGTAAATTTCTATAATGATCCGACCGATCGTTTTAAGCTCTAGCTCGTCGTTCAGCGGTTTGAGATTTTGAGTAGCTTCACTTCATGTATTATGACTTGTACGTGTGGTCGGAATTAAATTTCGGGAAGTTCGGAATTGATTTAGAAAGAAAATTTTAATTTTGGAAGTTTTAAGTTGGAAGAATTGACTAAGGTTTGACTTTTGAGTAAACGACCTCGGAATCGGGATTTGAAGGTTCCAATAGGTTCTTATGATAATTTCGGACCTGGGCGATGTTCGGGCTGAGTATCAGGTGGCTCGGGAGCATTTCGGTGCTTATTATGGAAAGTTAAAATTTGAAAGTTTAAGAATTTCTTAAGTTTGATTTGAAATGGAATTTGGTGTTATCGATGTCCGTTTGATGCTCCGAGTCTTGAAATATGTTCGTATTGGGATTTATGACTTGTGCACATAGTTTGGCGTCATTCCAGATTGTTTTGATATGATTCGGACGCATTCGTCGAAGTTTAAAAATTTGAAAATTTAAAGAAAGGTTTCAATCGTCGATTCACAATTTTGATATTTTTTGGTGTGATTTGAGACCCCGAATAGGTTCATGTCCTGTTTTGGGACTGGTTGATACATTTGACTGGGGTCCCGGGGCCTCGGGTTTGAAATGGATTGAAAATAGATTGAAACTTGGAATTTAGGACATGCTGGTTTTGGCCAAGTTCTAGTGTAATCGAACCTACGAAACTTTGGGCGCACAACCCCAATTTCCCTCCGTAAAATATCGTGATGGTACCTAGTCTCTGAGATTAGGTAAGCAGATTACTATAACAATTAAGCTAGTTATTAACAATGATAATTTGAAACAAAGTTCAATATGAATACCGATACAAGAGCGAAATGAGCCTATGCGACAATAATCATACCAATCTCCCAAGACTGGTAATATAGAGTCACAAACTCTAGCTCGGTACATGGAAAAATCTAAAAGATCGAAATACAACGCTATTCAAATGACAAGCTGACTGTACAATGTAAGGAAAGGACTCCAAGGGACTACCACGACCAAGCAGTTCTACCTTGAATCCTCGCGATCAACAAGCTAACTCTGCCCGAGTCTGATATCTCCAATACCTGGCTCTGCACAAAAATTTGCAGAAGTATAGTATGGTAACACCACAGTCGATACCCAGTAAGTATCAAGACTAACCTCGATGGAGCAATGACAAGGTAGAGGTCAAGACACTCACTAGACAAAATAACATGTGCAATATAGAACAATGAAGAAAATACTGGAAAGCAACATGTGATACTTATGCGACGTGGAGCGCTTGGTATCAATTGGGCATCGAGGAGTTGTAAATGGTACCGCAAATGAGGTGCAAGATGTTTTCCCTGCGTGTTCGGGTGGGCTATTATTGTCGCCTTGCGGAAGGATGTTTTCTTGTTTCAGCTCAGTATCTATATTTCCTATGGTTTGAGGCTATGCACAGGTTGCTATGATGTTCATGCTTTGTTATCACACATTGTTGGTATAATGGTAGGATACTTATTTATGTATCGCGGCAGTGAATGACTCAAAAGGAGAATTTCTCAGTTCTTGGTCTAGAGGTTCGGCATCTAATTCCAGCGGAGGAAGAGCAATCGGACTATGGATGTTCAAGTTTTGGTTGATGGAGTAACGAGACTTGTTTTATTTTTGTGTATTTGTTTCTCATTCTCTAAGAAAGGTTCATAGCGTCTCTTCGGCCGTTTTATTCGTTAAGCAGGCCGGATAGTTCTTTTTTCAAGAGTTCGTTCTCCCTTATGTGTCATATTCAAGTTGTAGCTTGTCGGCGCATTGATGGCGTCATACGAGATCGGGGTCAGTGTTTGAGGTGGCTTATTGCCTGAGCAGCTTGTACTGGGTGAGACGAGACTATTAGACCTGAAATTAGTGCAATCAAATTTATATAAGGTACATTAAAGAGCAAATATCATTATTCTCTCAGAATGAGGTAATGTTCCTGTCAGGAGGAGAGACTCCATGCTTTGTTGATTCGGCAGGTGGTTATTAGTTTCTACACATCTCTTGCGTCGTGGTAGTATAGCGAGAGTTGGATAAGGGCTTATATGTATTATGAGGGGTATTGCAGATACCAGATTCGTAAAATGGCAGCTATTATGGTCGGAGGATGTTATTATGGTCAAGTGAATTATGTGGTACATGGTGTAATTTTAGCGGAGGAGCATGGTCATGTTGGGTGTAGTGTCTGGTGATTGATGTGGTGTTCGTATGCTAGAATCGGGTCTCGTGATTTTGGACAACTCCGGAGCAGTTCTTAGCACGTTCGAGGATGAACATATGTTTAAGTGGGGGAGAATGTAACGACTCGACCGATCATTTTGAGCTCTAGCGCGTTGTTCAGCTCTAGCGCGTTGTTATAAAATTTGTGATTTCGAAAGTAATAAATTGAGTAATTAAATTAATAAATCACCGTTGGTTTTCCTGACGGTGGCGTTAGGCGCTGTCACGACCTATAGTGGATTCTGGATCGTGACAATTTCTAAAAAATATATTAATTGATAACCTAATAAAATAATAATTAACCTACTATAATATATTAAATTACATCGAATCTTTCACTATTTAGTGCATATGACTTAGATCCAAAATAAAATTATTAGTGGCCGCCCCAAGGTGTAAAAACCAGTTGGTGCACCATTATCTACATCTAGGGGTGTCAAATGAGTGGGTTGGGCTTATTTTGACCAGGTCGAAATGGAATGAGTCAAAAAATGGGAGGGCCAGATTGATTTAGGACGAGTCAAAATGTATTGAGTCAATAAATGGGTGGGTCAAAAGTTAATTGGGCTGAGATGAGCTGGGTCAAGATGGGCTAAAATTGAGTCATAGCCTAGTAGAAATGACACTAGTTAAACTTTTAAGCATGTTGTTTAAAATAAATTCATAGTTTACAATGTATTTAAAGATTAGCCAATTTCTCTCAAACTTCAAGACACGACGTCCTAGAGTTTAAACCTCAAAATTCAAACTTCAAGACATCGTGTCCTCAAGTTTGAAAATTGTGTCCTAAGGTTCGAATCTTATGTCTTGAATTTTAAATTAGTTGTTTAGGAATTCATGACATTTAGTTCTGAATTTTAAATTAGTAGTTCAGAAATTCAGGAAATTTAGTTCTGAATTTTATATTAGTAGTTCAAGAATTCAGGATATTTTGTCCTGAATTTCATATTAGCAGCTCAAAAATTCAGGACACTAATTTCAAAATTCAGGATACTTAGTCCTAAAATTTGGGTGAATTGGCTAATTTTTACATATTATGGATATATTTTAAATAGCGAGTGGCTATTGCTGCGCTTCGCCCCATAGCCCGACCTGCCCAACTCGTATCAAACTTTAATTAATGTGTATTATTTTTATTATGAATTGTTTAATTACCAAATAAGATATTTTTTTTGTTATGATCATATATAACGAATAAAAAAAATTAAAGATATTTTAATAAAGTTGCTCATGGATTAATTTGGGCTAAAAATCAGCCAATCTTTAGATGAGTTAAGAAGGACTGGGTCAAGATGGCTGAATTCAACAATGGAAAGGTCAATGCGCGGCCCAACCTTAGGGGGTTGGGCGGGTTGAATGGGTTTGGGCTTAAATTGCCACCTAATCGATAGTAAAAATTGCATAGGGCGCCCTATTTGATTGCTACTTTTTAACATATACCCGCTTTATTTTTTCGTTTGTATCCGTATTCATTTTTTTTGTTAAAAGTACTTTAAAAAGACGATTTTGCTTTTCTTAAGACTACTTTCTCTCCAAATATACGGCATATTGTCTCTTGTCTTTGTCTCTCTCTCCTTCTTCACGATTTTTGATTTGTTATGTGATGACCCGCTAGGTCATCTAAAACTTTAAGCCCTAATTATGTGTTTCGAAACCTCAAATAGCTTCTTTTAGTCTTCCTCGATTTACATGCGCGGTCCCTACCTTTTTCCGGAAAGCGTTTATGTGAAAAATTGATTAAAATGTAAATTCGTGCCTTAAAAATTCATTTAAGGTGACTTCAATCAATATTTTGAGCAAACGTACCCGGATACGTACTTTGACGGTCCTGGTGGATTCGAATCGTGATTTAGGACTCGGGCGTATGCCCGGAATCTAATTCAGATGTCCCTAGCTCGAGTTATCGCAATTTGTTGAAATTTTGAAGTATAAATAATGAATTTAAAGATTTGATCAAAGTTTGACTGTATTACTATTGGGTACGAATTTTGGTTCCAGAGCTTGGTATATGTTCATTACTATTTTTATGACCGGTCTACAAAATTTGGTGAAAAATAGAGTTGGTTTGACGTGATTCGGGCGTCCGATTGTTAAAATAGAAATTCTTAAGTTTCATTGAAAATTTCATTTGGTTTGGTGTCCGATTCGCAGTTCTAGGTGTTATTTTGGTATTTTGATCGCGTGAGAGAGTTTGTATGAGGTTTTTGGACTTGTGTACATATTGTGGTTTGGAGCCCCAAGGGCTCGGGTGAGTTTCGGATAGCCTACAGACCTTTTGATCTTTGAAAAATCTGGGTTTTGAGCTTCAGCTGTCTAGTGCGTTTTGCTTCACGATCGCAAAGCCATTCTCGCAATCGCGAAGGGGATCTGGGACTCGGGACGATTTTGTTCTACGCGAACGCGAGACCTTAATCGCAAACGCGGAGCATTGGGAAAAGGGGATTTCTCTTCGCGGACGCGACCGGTCACACGCGAACGTGTAGCTTTAGATGGGCTGTGCAGGGGAATTGAGGTAACTCTACGTGAACGCGAGCCCAGTCTCGCGAACACGGAGGTGAGGCTGGTTAGACCTTCGCGAATGCGTGGAGTTACTGGCGATTGCGTAAGCCAGTTAGGCCGTTCTCTTCGCGAACGCATCAGGTTTCACGCGAACGCGATGAACACCTGACGCCAGCGATTTAAAATATTCCCAAAATGGTATTCCTTCTATTTTTCATAAACTCTCCATTGGAGCTCGGCCTAGAGGCAATTTTTAGGAGAAAACTCAACACCAATTCATAGGTTTGTTCACTTTAACTCATTTTCTTCCGTTACTAACATCAGCCATTAATTTTTAGCCCTAATCTTTGTTCTTTCATGGTAGAAACTAGGGATTTAGGAAAAATTGGGATTTTTTCGCAAATTCGGGATTTAGACCTCAATTCGAGGTCAGATTTCAAGACTAATTACATAATCGGGCTCGGCGGTGAATGGGTACATGAATTTTGGTCCGAACCTCGGGTTTTGACCAAGCGGGCGGGGTTGATTTTTTTTTACCTTATGAGAAAAGTGTAAAAATCCTATATTTATGTAGCTGCTACATGTTTAAATGTTGGGTACAACGTATATGTGAGGTGATGAGTACTTATGCATTATTCTTGGGTTAAAGCATGCGGATGAAACTTGTTTCTCGTGATTTATTTCCTTCTTTGATTATGATATCCATGTCTAGACTAGTTTATTACTTAATTGGTCATTCTTTCTGCATTTTTGAATTAATTGTGATAAGAATATTATTGGAAGTTGAGTCTCAGTACTGTGCAAACGTTGTTGATGTAAGGTTTATTCTTGATTACTCTTTCTCCCAAATGTCATATATTAATTGCTTCATGGTAAGGGAGAGAGTGTTAAAGCACGAAGGGTGATGCCGTGTTGATTATTGTTTCATTTATTGATTTATACATAGTGAGGAAGAGAGTTAAAGCACAAAGGGTGATGTCATTCCTTATTTATCGTTTCATGATGAAATTGAGAGTAAAGACATGATGGGTGATGCCGTGCCGTATTTATCATTTTATTGAGAGATTGAGAGTAAAAGCACGAAAGGTGATGTCGTACCGTTGTTATTGTTTTATAGTGAGGTTGAGAGTAAAAGCACGATGGGCGATGCCGTGCATTCTTTATTTATTATGTTTTCTCTATTTTCATTGGTTCAAGGTTTATTGACTGCTTCATGTTGTCATTTCCTGTTGTAGTTACCGTATTTTGTATCCCTTTTCATGTCCTCTCCCAATCGTACATGTTAAATCTTTATTTGTTGTTATGTCTTACGTATATTTTCATCTGTACATGTTTAATTACGTGAGTGTCCTATCATAGCCTCGTCACTACCTTGTCAAGGTTAGACTCGACACTTACAGAGTACATTGGGTCGATTGTACTCATACTACACTCTGCACTTCTTGTGCAGATTTTGGTACTGGTCCTAGCTGTATGTGAGGCGCATCAGCTCAGATTAGCATTTGGAGACTCAAGGTAGATCCTCTGCAGACCTTGAAGTCCCCTTCCTCTTTCCTTATTTACTGTTCATCTCATTCGAGACAGTTGTATTTATTTCAGACTCTGTATGTAGAACCTCTAGAAGCTCGTGTACTTGTGACTCCAGATCCAGATTGTACTAGTTATTGGATTATTATTCTATTTCGTACTTCATTTTAGCTTCATTTCTGTCTGAATGGTTAAATTGTTCTAAATGTTTAAAATTGGTATAAGAATTACTCTAACGTTGGCTTGCCTAGCAAGTGAAATGTTAGGCGCTATCACGGTCCTGAGGGTGGAAATTCCGGATCGTGACAAGTTGGTATCAGAGCACTAGGTTGCCTAGGTCTCATGAATCATGAGCAAGCTCAATAGATTCTTGAGGATCGGTACAGAGATGTCTGTACATATCTTCCAGAGGCTATGGAGTTTAGGAAAAATTTCACTTCTTTCCTTCTCTATTGTGCGGTTTTATTCTATCGTTGATGATTGAACCATTCTATTCTTGTTCTCTCGCTGATGGCGAGAACACGCACAACATTAGCAGCTGGACAGGAGCTGTAGCCCCTTGTGGCAGCTACTACCAGGGGCAGAGGTCGAGGCCGAGGTAGAGCCAATGGCCGAGGCAGAGGCAGAGCTCAACCTAGAGCTCGAGCAGTAGCACTAGCACTAGCAGTAGAGCCTTAGGTGGATTTTGATGAGGAAATTCTAGCTCAGACTGTACCTGTTGGATCGGCTAAGGTCCCCAGGGGTTCATCACCACTCTAGTGCTTCAAGACGCCCTAGTCCGTTTGGTGGGCCTTATGGAGAGTGTGGCCCAGGCCGGTGCATTTCATGTGGCATCGGCCGTCTCTCCGGCTGGGGGAGGAGCACAGACTCCCACTACTCACACTCCGGAGCAGATGGCTCCCAGTATCAAATTCTAGCAGCCCCGCCAGTTGAGGTAGCTCATCCAATTTTGCGGCCCAGGCCGGTGAAAGGCCCGCCATGTATTCTAAGGCTTTATTGAGATTAGACAAGTTTACTAAGATCTTTCCAGTTCACTTCAGTGGTGCACCTTCTGAGGACCTACAGGATTATCTGGACTGCTGCCATGAGGTGCTGTAGAACATGGGTATAGTTGAGACCAATAGGGTCGATTTTGCTGTATTTTAGATGACGTGTTCCGCCAAGAGGTGGTGGAGAGATTATATGTTGACTAGACCAGCTGGGTCCCCTACACTTACTTGCGAGTAGTTCTCGTAGCTATTTCTAGAGAAGTTTCTCCCTATAACACTGAGAGAGGACTATCGTAGGCAGTTTGAGCGCCTCCATCAGGGCAGTATTACTATTACTCAGTATGAGACCCGTTTTGTGGATCTAGTCCATCATGTTCTTCTCTTGCTTCCTACTGAGAGAGAGAGAGAGAGAGAGAGAGAGAGGGTGAGGAGGTTTATTGATGGACTCACTCACCCTATCAGGATACAGATGACCAAGAAGACCGGGGTGAGATTTCCTTTCAGACGACTGCTAATGTCGCTAGGCGGATCGAGATGTTTCTTGCACAAGAGAGAGGGTAGGGATCGATAAGAGGCCTTATTATTTCGGTGGGTTCAGTGGTGCCTCGTCTGGAGGTAGGGGTGCTTTTGGTAGAGGCCATCCTCCAAGGCCATTTCACTCAGCGCTCTAGGCATCTCATAGTGCTTCAGGTGGTCACGACCCTCATATGTCTCATCCCGATCAGCTAGCCTATAGTGCAACATCAGCTCCTATTAGTGCACCTTCGCTCCAGAGTTTTCAAGGTAGTTACTCAGGTCGACAGGGTCAGTTTTAGGGTTAGCAGTCACAGCAGCCGAGATCCTGTTATACTTGTGGTGATCCGAGGCACATCGCTAAATTTTGCCATCGGGCACAGGGCAGCTCACAGCAGCAGGGTTCTCGTGCCATGGTCCGGGCACTAGTTGCTTCATCGCTCGCTCAACCAGCTAGAGGTAGGGGTCAGGCAGCTAGAAGTGGAGGTCTGGCTGTTAGAGGTGGAGTGGTGGGGCCCAGCCCCGATTTTATACCTTTCTAGCGAGGCCTGAGGCTGAGTCATCTGACATTGTTATCATATCTATTGTCGCACTTTTCCATAGAGATGCTTCAGTTCTATTTGATCAATGCTCTACCTATTCCTACATGTCATCCTACTTTGCTTCATATCTGGTTGTGCCTCGTGATTTTTTGAGTGCTCCTATGTATGTGCCCACACCTATGGGAGATTTTATCGTATTAGATCGTGTCTATCGTTCGTATGTAGTTACCATTGGGTAGCGTAGATCTTCTACTTCTTGATGTAGTAGATTTTGATATCATCTTAGGTATGGATTGGCTGTCACCTTATCATGCTATATTGGATTGTCACGCCAAGAAGGTGACCTTAGCCTTGCCGAGGTTGCCTGGATTAGAGTAGAAGGGGACTCCTGGCCATTCTACCAGGAAGCTTATCTCATATATGAAGGCTCGACACATGGTCGAGAAGGGGTGTCTAGCTTATTTGGCATATGTCCGTGATTGTAGTGCAAAAGTTCCTTCCATGGATTCAGTACCAGTTGTTCGTGAGTTTCCAATGGTGTTTCCTGCAGATCTGCCGGGGATGCCACCAGACAGAGAATTTGACTTTTGTATTGATTTGGCTTCGGGCACTCAGCCCATTTCTAGTGCGCTATACCGCATGGCCCCGCTAGAGTTGAAAGAATTGAAGGAGTAGCTGTAAGATTTGCTTGATAAAGGCTTCATTAGACCTAGTGTCTCTCCTTGGGGTGCGCCTGTGTTGTTCGTGAAGAAGAAAGATGAATCGATGAGGATGTGCATAGACTATTGGCAGTTGAACAAAGTCAGTATCAAGAATAAGTATCCATTGCCGAGGATTGATGACTTATTTGATCATATTAAGGTTGCCAAGGTGATTTTGAAGATTGATTTGAGTTTTGGCTACCATCAGTTGAAGATTAGGGCATCTGATGTCCCTAAGATATCTTTTCGGACTTGATATGGGCATTATGAGTTTCTAGTTATGTCATTTGGCCTAACTAATGCCCCAACATCATTTATAGATTTGATGAACCGGGTGTTCAAACCCTACTTGGATTCCTTTTTGATTGTATTTATTGACGATATCTTGATATACTCCCGCAGTCGAGAGGAGCACGAGCAACATCATCAGATTGTACTTCAGACTCTAAGGGATAGCAAGTTATATGCCAAGTTTTCAAAGTGCGAGTTTTGGTTAGACTCAGTCGCCTTTTTGGGGCACGTCGTATCAGCAGAGGGCATACAGGTGGATCCTAATAAGATTGAGGTAGTTCAAAATTGGCCTAAACCCACTTCAGCTACGGAAATCCGGTGTTTCCTAAGTTTGGCGGGTTATTACCGTCGGTTCGAGGAGGGTTTTTCATCTATAGCAGCCCCATTGACCAGATTGACCCAGAAGGGTGACCCATTCAGATGGTCAGACGAGTGTGAGTTGAGATTTTAGAAGCTCAAGACTGCTTTGACTACAGCGCCAGTGTTGGTGTTGCCCATAGGTTCAGGATCTTACACAGTGTATTGTGATGCATCTCGTGTTGGGTTCGGTGCAGTACTGATGCAGGATGGCATGGTGATCGCATATGCATTGCGACAGTTGAAGGTTCATGAGATGAATTGCCTTGTTCATGACTTAGAGTTGGCAGCCATTGTTCATGTGCTGAAGATTTGGAAGCACTATCTTTACTACCTGTCGTGCGAGGTATTCACGGATCACCAGATTCTACAGTATTTGTTCAAACAAAAGGATCTCAATTTGAGGCAGAGAAATGGTTGGAGCTATTGAAAGACTATGATATCACCATCTTGTATCATCACAGGAATGCCAATGTGGTGGCCGATGCCTTGAGTAGAAAGGCAGTGAATATGGGCAGCCTTGCTTACATTCCAGTCGGTGAGAGACCACTTGCTTCAGATGTTCAGGCCTTGGCCAATCAGTTTGTGAGGTTAGGTGTTTCAGAGCCCAGTCATGTTCTAGCTTACACAGTTTCTCGGTCTTCCTTGTATGAGAGCATTAGAGAGCGGCAGTATGATGACCCTTATTTGCTTGTCCTTAGGGACACGGTTTGGCACGGTGATGCCAAGCAGGTTACCGTTGGAGATGATGGTGTTTTGAGGATGCAGGGTCGTATTTGTGTGCCCAATGTAGATGGATTTCGTGAGTTGATTCGTGAGGAAGCCCACGGTTCCCGATATTCTATTCATCCCGGTGCCTCCAAGATGTATCAGGACTTGCAGCAGCATTATTGGAGGAGAAGGATGAAGAAGGATATACTTGCATATGTAGCTCGGTGTCTAAATTGTCAGCAATTAAAGCATGAGCATTAGAGGCCTGGTGGTTTGCTTTAGAAGTTAGAGATTACTGAGTGGAAGTGGGAGCGTATCACTACAGATTTTGTTGTAGGACTCCCACGGACTCAGAGGAAGTTCGACGCGATATGGGTTATTGTGGACAGGCTGACCAAGTCAGCACATTTCATTCCTATGGTAGTTACCTATTCTTCAGAGCGGTTGGCTGAGATCTACATCCGTGAGATTGTCCGTCTTCACGGTGTGCCCGTGTTTATGCAGGTTGAGAGCAACACAGCGTGAGTTAGGCATGCAGGTTGAGTTAAGCACAACATTTCATCATCAAATGGACGAACAGTCCAAGCGCACTATTCAAATATTGGAGGATATGCTCCACGCTTATGTTATAGATTTCGGGGGTTTATGGGACCAGTTCTTGCCACTTGTGAAGTTTTCCTACAACAACAGCTACCAGTCGAGCATTCAGATGGCTCCCTATGAGGCATTATACGGAAGGCGGTGCCGTTCACCAATTGGATGTGTCGAACCGGGGGAAGCTCGATTGTTGGGTACATATTTGGTACAGGATGCCTTAGATAAGGTCAAGATTATTCAGGATTGACTTCGCACAGCTCAGTCCAGGCCGAAAGGTTATGTCGACCGTAGAGTTTGTGATGTTGCATTCATGGTCGGAGAGAGGGTGTTGCTCCGGATTTCACCCATAAAGGGCGTGATGAGTTCGGAAAGAAGGAAACGTTGAGCCTTAGGTACATCGGGCCTTTTAAGATTCTTCCGAGAGTGGTGACGTTGTCTACAAGCTCGCATTGCCACCTAGTTTATCAACAGTCCATCCGGTGTTCCATGTGTCCATGCTTCGGAAGTATCACGGTGATCCGTCCCATATGTTAGATTTCAGCTCAGTCCAGTTGGACAAGGATTTAACTTACGAGGAAGAGCCGGTGGCTATTCTAGCCCCGCAGGTTTGACAATTAAGGTCAAAGAATTATCCTCCAGTTCGAGTGCAGTGGAGAGGTCAGCCGGTCGAGGCAGCTACTTGAGAGTCTGAGTCGAATATGCAGAGTAGACATCCACACCTTTTCACCAGTCCAGGTACTTTTCTATGTCCATTCGAGGATGAACAGTTATTTTTAGAGGTGGAGAATGTGATGATCCGCTAGGTCATCTAGAGTTTTAAGTCTTAATTCTGTGTTTCGAAACCTCAAATAGCTTCTTTTAGTCTTTCTCGATTTGCGTGCACAGTCCTTGCCTTTTTTCGGAAAGCATTTATGTGAAAAATTAATTAAAATATGAATTCGTGCCTTAAAAATCCATTTGAGTTGACTTCAATCAACCTTTTGAGCAAACGGACCCGGATTCGTGTTTTAACGGTCCTATGGGTTCGCATCGTGATTTGGGATTCAGGCGTATACCCGGAATCGAATTCGGAGGTCCCTAGCTAGAGTTATCAGAATTTGTTGAAAATTTGAGGTTTAAATAAAGAATTTAAAGATTTGATCAAGGTTTGAATGTATTGCTACCCGGTCCGGATTTTAGTTCCGGAGCTTGGTATATGTTCATTACTATATTTATGGCTGGTCTACAAAACTTGGTGAAAAAGGGAGTTAGTTTGACGTGATTCGTATGTCCATTTGTTAAAATAGAAATTCTTAAGTTTCATTAAAATTTTTATTTCTTTTGGTGTCTGATTCGTAGTTCTAGGTGTTATTTTGGTGTTTTGATCGCGAGAGCAAATTCATATGAGGTTTTTGGACTTGTGTGCATATATGGTTTGGAGCCTCGAGGGCTCGGGTGAGTTACGGATAGCCTACGGACCTTTTGATCTTTGAAAAATCTAGTTTTTGAGCTTCAGCTGCCATCTGGTGCGCTGTGCTTCGCGATCGTGAAGCCATTCTCACGATCACGAAGAGGATCTGGGACTGGGGAGGATTTTGTTCTACCCTAACGCGAGACCTTAGTCGCGAACACGGAGCGTGGGGGGGGGAGGGGCGGGGAGGGGTTTGCTCTTTACGGACGCGATCGGTGACATGCGAACGGGTAGTGTTAGATGCGCTGGGCAGGGAAGTTGAGGTAACTCTACGCGAACGCGAGCCCGGTCTCGTGAACGGGGAGGTGAGGCGAGCTAGACCTTCGCGAACGCATGGAGTTACTCGCGATCGCATAAGCCAGTTAGGCCATGCTCTTCGCGAACGCGTCAGGTTTCACGCGAACGCGATGAACACCTGACACCAGCGATTTAGAACTGTTTCAAAATGGTATTCCTTCTATTTTTCATAAACTCTCCATTAGAGCTCGATCTAGAGGCAATTTTGATGGGAAAACTCAACACCTATTCATAGGTTTGTACACTTTAACTCATTTTCTTCCATTACTAACGTCACCCATTAACTTCTAGCCCTAATCTTTGTTCTTCCATGGTAGAAAACTAGAGATTTAGGAAGAATTGAGGGTTTTTGCAAATTTGGGATTTAGACCTCAATTCAAGGTCGGATTTCAAGACTAATTACATAATCGGTCTCGGGGATGAATGGGTAAATGAATTTTAATCCGAACCTCGAGTTTTGACTAAGCGGGCCTGGTGTTAATTTTTTTTTACCTTGTGGGAAAAGTGTAAAAATCTTATATTTATTTATTGTAATTGATTCCCTTAGCAGTATTTGACGTTAACGAGTCGATTGTAGTTAGATACGAGTGGTTTGGAGGCGGATTCTAGAGGAAAGTCCTCAGTAGAGCTCTGAATTGACTGCAGAGAGAGGTAAGTGTCGTGGTTAACCCTGACTTAAGGGATTAGGACTGGTTTGCCTATTTTCTATGTGTTTAAATGTTAGGTACAACGTATATGTGAGGTAACGAGTACTTATGCATTGTTCTTGGGTTAAAGCATGCAGATGAAACTTGTTTCTCGTGATTTATTTCCTTCTTTGATTATGATATCCATGTCTAGACTAGTTTATTACTTAATTGATCATTCTTTCCGTATTTATGAATTAATTGTGATAAGAATATTATTGGAAGTCGAGGCTAGGTATTGTGGAAATATTGTTGATGTAAGGTTTATTCTCGATTATTCTTTCTCCCAAATGTCATATATTCATTGCTTCATGGTAAGGGAGAGAGTGTTAAAGCACGGAGGGTGATGCCATGTCGATTATTATTTTATTTATTGATTTAAGCATAGTAAGGAAGAGAGTTAAAGCATGAAGGGCGATGCGGTGCCGTATTTATCGTTTCATGATAAAATTGAGAGTAAAAGCACGAAGGGTGATGACGTGCTGTATTTATCATTTTATGGAGATATTGAGAGTAAAAGCACGAAAGGTGATGCAGTGCCATTATTATTGTTTCATGGTGAGGTAGAGAGTAAAAGCACGATGGATGATGTTGTTCAGTCTTTATTTATTATGTTTTCTCTTTTTTCAATTATTGAAGGTTTATTACTGTTTCATGTTGTCATTTCCTGTTGTAGTTACCGTATCTTGTACCATTTTCATGTCCCTTCCAATTGTACATCTTAAATCTTTATTTGCCGTTATGTCGTACGTATATTTCCGTCTGTACAGGTTTAATTACGTAGGTGTCCTATCATAGCCCCGTCACTACCTCGTCGAGGTTAGGCTCGACACTTACGGAGTACATTGGGTCGGTTGTACTCATACTATACTCTGCACTTCATGTGTAGATTTTGGTACAGGTCCCAGCTGTACGTGAGGCGCATCAGCTCGGATCAGCATTTGGAGACTCGAGGTAGATTTGCTGGCGTCCGCAGACCTTGAAGTCCCCTTCATCTTTCCTTATTTACTGTTCATCTCATTCGAGACAGTTGTATTTATTTCAAACTATGTATGTAGATCCTCTAGAAGCTCGTGTACTTGTGACTCTAGATCCGGGTTGTACTAGATATTGGATTATTATGCTATTTCGTACTTTATGTTAGCTTCATTTATGTTTGAATGGTTAAATTGTTCTAAGTGTTTAAAATGGGTACAAGAATTATTCTAACGTTGGCTTTCCTAGCAAGTGAAATGTTACGCGCCATCACGATCCCAAAGGTGGGAATTCCGGGTCGTGACATCTTCTCTGAAATCAAACGGTTTTCGGCGTTGCATTCTGCTTGATTTTACAACAGTTTCTTCCCCAACAACATTAAGTGTAATCATAGGTACGATTTTAATGGTTGCTTTTGTACATCGCATTAACTTTGTATGGTGTTTTAATTTAGTATTAGTTTTATGATTTAATATCTGAGTTTTTTGTTGATAGTAATCTTAGTTGAATCGTTTTTTTTTTTTTTTTTTGCTAAAATAGTTTCCTAGAGTTTTACTTTGATTAGTGCATTAGTTTTGTAGGTTTTACTTATACGATTAGTGTTTTTAGATTTTTTTTAAAACTGTGTTTGTATTTTTGACGTGTTGGAGACGTTTAAATTTTTAAAAACTTTGAGATTCAAATAGATGATGCTATTAAAGTGCGAAGTTTATACTTCAAGGATAACTTAATTCTAGGAGCTGAAGTTTTGTTTTATGTTTTGTAAAAGTATTTGTTTTGTTTTTGATGAACTTCAGCATTATTTGGAGTTGAATTTGAATTCTGTATTTGTAAAACTACAGCATGTTATGGCTGAAGATTTTGTTCAGTAATTGCTGAACTTCAGTATTCTTAGAGCTGAATTTTGTTCTATATTTGCTGAACTTCAGAATTTTTAGAGCTGAAGTTTTGCTCTGTATTTCTCTGTAGTTAGAGGGTTTTAAAATATAACTTAAGCAAAATTGTGCTGAAGTTTTAATTGATTTTTTGGATAATGTTCTGAAGTTATTTTTTCTACCTTTAATATTTTTGAATAGATGGCATCTACGAAATCCAAAGCACCTAAAGCACATTGAATACATAAAGCTCCTCCAGTCCCTGTTGTTGTACCTACAAAACCAAGGGACAGATATTATGAGTTTCGAGATTGGTTTAACTGTCGTGCTTACTAGAAGGGGAATCATGATTTGAAGAGTTTAATTGCAACTTTCTTGACACCTGCACAACAGGAGAAGCTGAATAATGGTACATTTCGGTATATCATGGTGATGGAGAATTTTCATTGCAGCATGAAGTTGGTTCATTGGTTGTTCTTTCTCGCGTATTCACCAATGATTGAGATTCTATCAGTTTCAAGATTTTTGGTTGTGATGTGTCGTTCAGCCTTGAAGACTTTCACATTATGTGTGGTTTGAGGATCACATCACATAATGTTGAAAAACTAATTAAATGATAGAATAAGATTCTGAAGCGCTATTTTGGGAAGTCTAAGGGTGTGACCTTGAAGGAAATTCGAGAGTATATGATACGGAATCAAATTAAAAAGGATGATATGAATTTCAAACACGTATGTGAGAATTATGAAGATGTTGTGAAGCTTATGGAAATTCTTATTGTGGAGTCTATTTTGTTCGGAAGAAAGAATGAATCAACTATGTTGGAGGAGTATGCAGCTATTGTTAAAGATGATGAGGCTTGTCTTAATTATCCTTGGGGTAATGTGTCTTATGAGAATCTTATTACCTCAATGACACATGCTTTGGACAACAAGGACAAAAATTATCCAAGTGAGTATACTATAGGCGGATTTCTATACCCATTATGTGTTTGGTTCTATGAGCGCTTCCCAAATATTTGGGACAAGTATTTAAAAGATGACGACTATCTTGATGTCCCTCAGGTTCCCAGGATGTTACGTTATACATCTTCAGGAGAGCCTAAATTTAAAGAACTTCATGAGGATTACTTCAGTAATCATGGTGTAAGTTAACGTTCTTTATTTTTCTTTTTTTTTTTTGTAGTTTTATTAATATGTTGATGTATCAGTTTTATTTTATTTTTGATAATGTAATTTTTTTGTATTAAACAGAAATATCGAACATTTAGGGTATTGAAAATAATTCCTACCGAAGAGGAATTGAATTCAATGCCTTTAATTGGACAATTACCATGTAGCCACATTCGTTCAAAGGTACTGAATCTGATTCCTTCAACTGGTGAATCACCACGTAGTCAGAGTTGATCAAAAGAAACCAATCAAACTCCTGTAATTGGAGAATCACCTCGTACCCAGAGTCGTTCTAGGCGTTTGATGATGAATTAGTTAACAGAATGTATCGTGTAAGTTTTTTTTTTTTGTGTTTAATCTGAAGTTTTTTATACTATTTTTTGCTTAATTATAGGGTGTTTTATGTGATGTTTTTGTTTTGTATTTCGGTGAACTTCAGTATTGTCTTTTGAGCTGAAGTTTTTGTTCTATGTTTTGTAAAACTACAACATGTTTTGTCTGCAGTTTTTGTTCTGTTTGTGATGAACTTTAGCATTCTAGGAGCTGAAGTTTTGTTTGTATTTTTGTAAAAGTAAAGTATATTTTATCTGTAGTTTTTTTTTTAATGAACTTCAATATTCTTTGGAGTTGAAGTTGTATTCTTTATTTGTAAAACTACAGCATGTTTTGGCTGAAGTTTTTGTTCTATTTGCTGAACTTCAGTATTCTTAGAGCTGAAGTTTTGTTCTGTATTTGTTGAAATTCAGCATTCTTAGAGCTGAAATTTTGTTCTGTGAATCTATTTTCTGAAATTGGTATGTTGTTTCTATTTCTATACTAGAGGGTAACGAGGGAGGTTAATAACCATGCAACAAAAGAAAGGCTCATAATCGTGAAAGAAGTTGTTCAAGAGTTCCAACGGTATGAGCGATCTGCTATTGTGACGAGGTTGTGAAAAAAGTCAAGGTAAGCTTATTTACAAAGAAGTCTTTTATTCTGATAATGTTATTCTTTTATTCAGAATAATCATTGTTAGTAATTTTTTATAGGAATATATTGATGAGAAGTTGAAAAGTTGTTTAAGATTGTTGACAAGTCAAAAGGAAGAGATGATGGCGATGCATATTTTTAATTCATGAACTGTCGACAATATGATAGGATGAACGACTCCTTCGAACCTCAATATGATATTAATGCTGGTCATGATGGACTACATAAAGTCGCATATGAAAATGTAAGAGGTAATGAATCAGCCCTTGAAGGCCACGTTCAAGTATTTGAGCAAGTTCAATGTGTTCAACGGCAAGTTGAAGCATAATGTTCTAGTGTTGATAGACTGAAAAAATTTGCTAGATATGATGAACAGGTATCAACCGAGAATGTAGGAAGAAAGAAAGGTGTAGATGATGAAGTTGTCGGTACTGAAGAACATGTACCGACTTGTACTTTGGGTAGTCATAAGCAAAAGGTAATGTATTTACGGATGCAGATGATGAACCTGTTGGTACTGAAGAACATGCATCGAGTGATGTGAGTACTCCTATAGGGAAAGGCAATGCGTTTGTGGAAGCATTAGCTATTTGCCAAGAACTTTTAGGTGCAAAGACACAGGAAGTTGTCACTACTGGTATAAATATTTTCTACGTTATTTTATATATATATATATATATATATATATATATATATATTTAGGTCATTGATCCCCCCTCCCCCTCATGAATATATAGTGAAAGTTGAAAATAGTGGTGCTTCAATTGATACGACTCAAAACTCTCCGATGATGCTGCATTCATGAAGATAGAGTCGAGAAAACCTTCCCGCATTATACTCCAAGGCTCCCCAACGATGCCGCACCATTGAATGAAGCTGGAGCTTCTGAGATCGATAAAGGTATGCAGTCTGGCAATAGTACAGTGGAAGGCAAACGTCCAAGTATTCTATACATCACGAATTTATTACATTTTGTCCAAGTATTTATTTTCAGTTTGACATTTTACGTACTTTCTTTTTTTGTGTGCTTTTTGATGATTGTTCATAAAGACTCGATGCAGCCAAAAAAAATAAATTGGTGAGCTCATTCGGCTATATGAAAAAGGAGAAATACATCTCTTCACACTTGTTGGCTCAAAGACAGGTGAGAAGTGTCTTGATAGTATTTTCAAAATTTAGTCAGTGTTATTTAATATTTTATTTTGCATGAAGATATAGGTATATCTGAGGGTAATGCAAGCGGATCCATTGGTATGCAAATACCATCTGTGTCGCAACACTTAGACCGGGTAGTTATTTGCTGCAATTGGAATACAGGGTGTTTTTTTTTTTGTCTAATGTGTGTTTGTATCGGTTGTATTTATGTATATATTTTCCTTATTTTTTGCAAATCTCATATGTTGCATCACAACTTCTTCCAAATCCTAAGAGAGGGAAGGTGTCCAGTTTTCCTAATGTTTTGCATGACACCAGTGATATCCCTAACTTCAGCTTATTTTTATTTTCGTTAGGTAGTACACAAAAGACTGGTTCAGAAGCTAATTATGCTATTGTTGTTGTTGGTGAGGAGAGACAAAAACATCATGAACAACAGGGAGTTGGTAAAGTATCTGCTCCTATGGCTGTGGATTTTTTCCCTGCTGCTAAACCGCAGCAGTTAGTTGCGACTGAGCAGCAGGAACAACAAGCAAAAAGAAAACCTTCTAAAGTAGGGAAAAGGATTTGTATGGAGAGTGTTTGGTTGAAATCTCCTTACTTCATTCCTAAACAAAAGGCAAGGGGACAAGATTGAAAAGCAGGAAAGACTATACAAAGGTGTCCCTTCCATTATATCAATCAAGACAGCGGATTGATGCAGAGATTTACAAACTGGTTGAAGACGGATGCCAGGGAATATGATTCCAAGCCATTCAGATTAGCTGGAATCCATACTCTAAATTTATTCTTTACCGATCTTGTGGACCCTACCTCTGATCTTGCGGATGAAGTAAGTTTTTAAGTTTGTTTTTTGAATTGGTTTTGAACTGTATTTCCTAAAACTTTAACCTTATGTTTGTTTTAAAGTTTTTGAACTGTAATTTGGTAAACTTCAAACTTATGCATGCTTAAGTTTTTTAGTTTATTTGTTAAAACTTCATACTAAAAGATGCTGAAGTTTTGTCATGCAGTCTGTAGTTTAGCAATGAGTTTTTCTCTAAAAACGTCATGCTATAAATGCTGAAGTTGTTTAGTTCATTTGCTAAAACTTCAGACTAAACATGCTGAAATTATTGTCCTGCAGTCTCTAGTTTGTAACGAGTTTTCTTCTAAACTTTAAATTAAACATGTTGAAGTTTTTTAGTTTATTTCCTCACACTTTATACTAAACATGCTTAAGTTTTTACTCTGAATTATATTATGGTTAAGTTCACATGTTTTTTCTTGTTGTTGTTCATTTGCAGCATATTGAAGTGAGCGTATATTTTTTTTTGGAAAAAATATATTGCTATCACCTTCCAAGTTATCCAGAATCAAAATGTGCAGTAACAAATTTACTTTTTTTGATCAGTATATGACTAAGTTGGCTAGTGTTCATCCTTCAGATGAACAGAAGGAGAAAATTAGAACAACAAATGAAAAGAGAATGGAAGACAAAAGAAAAATGGAAGAGAAAAAGAGCAAATCAAAGAGAAAGTGGGCTGTCAAAAATAGGTGATTGAGGAAGTTGTGGATTATGAGGAAGAAGTGGAGATTGAGGAACTTACCAGATTTACGTGGTTTATTAAAGAATCAAGTGCTGAAAAGGTGGCCAACTACGTAAGAGGCATTGACTTTTCATGTGGTATCTCATGGGCATCTACCGAAAAAGTATTCTTTCTATTTCGACTTAAGCCAAGAGCTGGCCAGTCATCTACGCACTACTTTCTTGGAATTCTGCACTTTAAAACCAAAACTATATATGTGTATGATTCCTTGTGGAATTCACCATATGAGAGTGCATTGGAACATGTCCAAAATTATGCTGGGTTGATCCCACACTTGCTCGAATGCTTGAAGTTTGGCACACACAATAAAACTTTTGGGGAAAATGCTCCGAAAAGTTTTACGATTAAGTGAATGAACACACCCCCACAGCAGAACAAGTACATGTTTGGCATATGTTTACCATTATCTTATCTTTATGGTTTTCTCTTTGTTTTTAGAGCTATGTTATTATGTTAATTAATGTTCAATTTTTTTTTCATATTTTTTTTGTAGTGTTGATTGTGGTATATTTGCTCTTAAGATCTTTGAGATGCGGTTGAAGCAAGATGATGTCTTCAAATTCAAACAAAGTAATGTGTTGACATTCAGGAGAGCATTGACTGCGAATCTTTGGGCTCATGGAAAGTGGAAAGGAGAAAGCGGTTATGGAACTCCAGAAGACCAACTAGGACATGACTATGGAGAATATAAAGACACTCTATGTGAATTTTTTCGATAGAGAATAAATTGTAAATGAAAAACAATTTTTTTGTTATTTATTCAATGATGCAAGTGAAAACAAAATTGGTTTTGAGAGTATATATTAGTTTTTGTGAATTATGTGATATCTATCTTTTAAATTTTTGTTCTCTTCGCATTAATTAGTCTGAAGTTGTCTTGGATTGTATCAAATACTTTTGTCTCTTTCATCATGAAGTTAAGCATGTTTTGTGAAACTTCAGCATGTTTAGTGTGGAGTTTTAGCAAATGAACTAAATACCTTCAGCATGCATTAGCAAAAATTTATTAGAAAATTACATACTGCAAGACAAAAACTTAAGCATGTTTAGTATGAAGTTTTAGCAAATGAGCTAAAAAACTTCTGCTTGTTTAGGCTGAAGTTTCGGATAAAACTCATGACAAAACTGTTGACTGTAGGACAAAACTTCAGCATGTTATGGTATGGAGGTTTAGCAAATGAACTAAATAACTTCAGCATCCATTAGCATGAAGTTTTAGCTTCAATGTAAACAACTTCATACTACATTAGCATAAAGTTTTACCTTCAGCCTGTTTAGTGTGAAGTGTTAGGAAATGAACGAAAAACTTTAGCATGGATAAGTATGAAGTTAAGCAAAAACTCAATAGAAAATTACGTACAATAGAAGAAAACATCAGCATGTTTAGTGTGAAGTGTTAGCAAATAAACTAAACAACTTCAGCATGTTTAGTCTGAAGTTTTTAGGGGAAAACTCATTGCTAAACTGCAGACTGCAAGACAAAACTTCAACATGTTTTGTTATTTTTTAACTTGAAAATTATTTTTTTGTATTTACCAGCTAGTTTTTGTCTTTTGCCACCTACTTCATCTTACACTTAATGTCACGACCCAAACATGAGGAAATTTACCTCGCTCGCGGAAATACTTGCGACGCGAGTGAGCATAGAATTTTCAGAATTAATGTAAAATCCTCAATTCTTCCCAAACATAAGAAATCCAAACTAGAGACTTTAAATATTAAAATCCTTAAACTCAGCTCATTTCAAAGCAATTAATGTGCATAACCAATATAACAATGCAAATAAAGCATGGTATAAGCCTAAGACTACCCGGACATCAAATAGAGTATAGTTACGCACGGATTCTCGTCACCTAGTACGTACGTCGCTCCCCACCCATATAACTCACGACAAAAATACATATACGGGGATGAGTTTCCCCTTTACAAGGTTAGGCAAAAGACTAAGCTCGTTCTCAAGCTCCATCTCGATCCAAAAATATGCTTTAAATCCTCAACTCGTTGCCAAACGACCTGAAACTAGTAAAATATTATATAAATTAATCAATACATGTGCAAAAGTTCATAATTTAACTATTATAGTGATTACCCAGTCCCAATTGAAAGATTCCTAAAATTCACCCCGGGCCCACGTGCCCGGATTTCGAAAATTTTCGAAGATAAATATTACCCATAACCTCACGAACTCAAATATATGATTTTCACTCAATTCCATTATTATTTTCGTGGTTAAATCCTACTTTTATCAAAACCTAGGTTTTTCATCAAAACCCATAATTTTTACAATTTTTCATGTTAAAATCTACCCATAATCTATGTATTAAACTTACATTGGGTAGGAATTACTTACCTCCAAAAGCTAGGTTGAAATCCCCCTCTTTAAAGCTCCAAAATCGCCCAAAAGAGTAAAGAGCTCAAAATAGCCTAAGTCCCGATTTAAAACAAGACATTGCGCAGCTGCCCCTTCTTCGTGAACGCGGAAAGAGCCCCGTGTTCGCGAAGGCAAACAGCCAAGACCCAGAAAAACTTGGCCATCGCGAACGCAACCAGGGCCTTGCGAACGCGGAGGCTTACCTGCCCTACCCTATGCGAACACGAGGGCACCTTCGCGAACGTGAAGAACAACGGTGCCACCCCCACCCAGCTCGCCTTACCTTCCGCGAACGCCGACCCCATCACGCGAACGCGAAGCATGAAATTCCCCCAGCCAAATTCCCTCATCGCGAACGCGAGGGTCCTTCCTCGTTGGTGAAGAAGGAAACCAGAACTGGAAAATCTTGTTTTTCCAACTTAGCTCCGGGAGGTTCGAAACACACCTGAGCTTCTCAGGATGCCGTCCAAATGCACCAACAAGTCCATAAACTTAATACGGACCTGCACGAACTCTCGAAATGCGTAAAATAACAACGAAACTAAGAATCGCACCCCTAAACTCAATTGGATCAATTTATGAACTTTAAGCTTCCAAATCGCTTCGAACGCGCCGAATCATACTTAGACTACTCGGAATGATACCAAATTTTGCGTGTAAATCTTAAATCACCATAAGGAACTATCCCCGGCTCAGAATCCCAAACAGACCTCGATAACACCAAATCCTACTTCAAAAAAAAAATTAAAGAACTCTAAAGCCTCCAATGTGCCAACTCTCACTATTAAGTGCCGAAATGCTCCCGGGTCATCCAAAACCCGATCCAATCACGCGCCAAAGTCCGAAATTATCATACAAACCTACTGGAACCGTCAAATCCCGATTCCAAGGTCGTTTACTCAAAATGTTGACCCAAGTCAAACTAAGCATTTTAAGGATAAACCAAGGAACCAAGTGTTCCGTTTTCAACCCGAACCTTTCCAAATCCCGAACTAACCATCCCCGCAAGTCATAAAACAGTAAATCACATACGGGGAGTCTTAATTAGGGGAACGGAGGCCTAGAAAGCAAAACAACCGGTCGGGTCGTTACATTCTACACCTCTTAAACAAAAGTTCGTCCTCGAACGGAACTAGAATCATACTTGGAATGCTGAACAAGTGTGGATATCTGCTCCGCATATCCTCCTCGGTCTCCCAAGTAGCCTCCTCGACTGGTTGACCCCTCCACTGAACCTTTACTGCAGAAATTATCTTGGACCTTAATTGGCGAACCTGTCTGTCAACAATGGAAACTGGCTCCTCCTCATAACCCAAGCTCTCATCTAACTGAACCGTGTTGTAGTCCAACACATGAGACCTGTCGGCATGATACCTTCGAAGCATAGACACGTGGAAAATCGGATGAACTCCCGATAGACTGGGAGGCAAAGCAAGTTCGTAAGCAACCTCCCCACTTGTCTCAACACCTCAAATGGACCTATGAACCTTGGGCTGAACTTGACCTTCTTCCCGAACCTTATGATCCCCTTCATTGGAGAGACCTTCAAGAGAACTTTCTCGCCCACCATAAAAGATAAACCACGAGCTTTCTGATCTGCGTAACTCTTTTGTCTGGACTATGCTGTGCGAAGTCACTCCTGAATTAACTTTACCTTTCTAAGGCATCCTTCACTAAATCAGTGCCATATAACTTAGCCTCGCCGGGCTCAAACCATCCGATGGGAGAACGGCATCGCCGACCATATAAAGCCTCAAATGGGGCCATCTCGATGCTGGACTGATAACTATTATTGTAAGCAAACTCGGCCAAAGGAAAGAATCGATCCCGCTTCCCCCCAAGTCAATCACACATGCTCTAAGAATATCCTCCAAGATCTAAAATGTCCGCTTCGGCTGCCCGTCGGTCTACGAGTGAAAAGTTGTGTTGAGCTCTACACGGGTCCCTTACTCGCACTGTACTGCCCTCCAGAAATGTGAAATGAACTCAGGGCCTCTATCCGATATGATGGATACAGGCACGCCATGCAACCAAAAACTCTCCTAAATATAAATCTGGGCCAACTTCTCTGAAGAATACGTGGTCACAATCAGAATGATGTGCGCCGACTTGGTCAAACTGTCGACAATGATACCAAACTGCATCAAACTTCCACAAGGTCAGTGGCAACCCGACTACGAAGTCCATAGTAATGCGCTCCCGTTTCCACTCAGGTATAGTCATCTGCTGGCATAGACCACCTGGCCTCTGATGCTCATACTTAACTTGCTGGCAATTAAGGCACCTCGCTACATACTCAACTATGTCCTTCTTTATCCATCGCCACTAATAATGCTGTCTCAGGTCGCGATACATCTTCATGGCACCGGATGAATAGAATACCGAGAACTATGTGTCTCCTCTAGGATCCTCTCCCTCTCCCTCAAGCCATCAACATTGGGAACACATAGGCGACCCTGGAGTCGCACAACACCATCCTTACCAAGAGTAACCTCCTTGGAACCACCCTGTAGTACCGTCTCTCTGAGAACAAACAAGTGCGGATCATCAAACTGGCGAGCCTTGATCTGCTCGTATAGTGAAGACTGAGAAATGACGCATGCAAGACTCGGCTGGGCTCTGAAATATCCAACCGGACAAGTCTGTTACCCAAGGACTGAATGTCCGAAGCTAATGGCCTCTCCTCTACTGAAATGAAGGCCAACATACCCATACTCCCCGCCTTTCTGCTCAAGGCATCCGCAACTACATTAGCCTTGCCCGGATGATAAAGGATGGTGATATCATAGTCTTTTGTAACTCAAGCCATCTGCACTACCTCAAATTGAGATCTCTCTGCTTGAAGAAGTGCTCCAAGCTGCAATAAACCTCGCAGGACACCCCATAAAGATAATGCCTCCAGATCTTAAATGCTTAGACAATTGCAGCCAACTCCAAATCGTGTACCGAGTAATTCTTCTCGCGGGGCTTCAGCTTACGTGAAATAATACACAGTATACATCCCTGAACCAGAAGGCAACACTAATACCGGTGCTGAAGTCAATGCGGTCTTGAACTTCTGAAAGCTCACCTCACAATCATCGAACCATCGGAACGGAGCACCCTTCTGGGTCAATCTAGTCAAAGGTGCTGCAATAGATGAGAAGCCCTCCACAAACCGACGATAATAACCTGCTAATCCCAAGAAGCTCCTGATATTAGTCGCTGTGGTAGGACGAGGCCAACTCTGAACTGCCTCAATCTTCTTGGGATCAAACTTAATACCCTCACCTGATACAACATGCCCCAAGAATGCTACAGAATCTAGCCAAAACTCGCACTTGGAGAACTTAGCATATAGCTTCTTTTGTCGCAAGGTCTGAAGCACCACTCTCAAATGCTGCTCGGCTCCTCCATGCTACGTGAGTCATTAATGAAGACAATGACAAACACATCAATGTATGGCCTGAACACCCGGTTCATCAAATCCATAAACGCCGTTGTGACGTTAGTCAAATCGAAGGACATTACTAGAAACTCATAATGGCCATATCTAGTTCGGAAAGCCGTCTTCGGAGCATCCGAATCCCGAATCTTCAACTGATGGTACCCCGACCTCAAGTCGATCTTGGAGAACACCCTAGCACCCTGCAACTGGTCAAATAAATCATCAATACGCGACAACAGGTACTTATTCTTAAGGGTAACTTTGTTCAACTGCGGTGATCAATGCACATCAGCATAGTGTCATCTTTCTTCTTCAGGAATAATACCGATGCACCCCAAGGCGACACACTCGGTCTGATAAACCCCTTTGCTAGGGATTCCTCAAGCTGTTCTTTCAAATCCTTCAACTCTTTCGGAGCCATGCTGTACGGTGGGATAGAGATAGGTTGTGTACCTGGAGCCAAGTCAATACAGAAATCGATATCACGATCTGGTAGCATGCCTGGAATATCATAAGGAAACACATCGGAGCTGCCGGAGTCTCTACAGTAGTATCCTGAACATAAGCGAGATAAGCCAAACACCCATTCTCGACCATGTGTTGAGCCTTCGAAAAGGAGATAACCCGATTAGATGTACTGACAGACGAACCCCTCCACTCCAATCTAGGCACCTCCACTTCCCCTACCCACCTGCCCTCCGCCTCTAGGCGGACGGACGGCTGGTGGCAGCTGGTGCTATAATCATGGGCTAGTGACCCTACTGTACTACCTTACCCCGACGTCTGGGACAAAACCTTTTCATGTGGCCAGGATCCCGCACTAGTAAGTACCTCTCGGAACAGAGGACTGTTGACCTAAAGTCTGACCCTTATGGCCTGAATACCTACTGGAGGAACCCTAAATAGCTGGCGGCCAGTAGGAACTCTCTGGAATGGCGCTGAAGTAGGGCCACACTGGAGCACCCTAAGGAGGCGGCGGTGCTGGATATGTGAGCCTGCTAGATTGACCCCTCACGAACTGACCCCTGCCCCTAGCCAGGGCACCACTAAACTCCCCAGAATACCGAAATCGCTTATCCCTCGTAGCTGCTATCGACCATGCTGACGTGCACCCTCGATCCTTCGAGCTATCTCTACAACTAGCTCATAAGAAGTCCCCTTCTCAACCTCTCAGGCCATAGTGGCCTGGCTAGCAGAGTGCAAACCTGCCACAAACCTTCGCACTCTCTCTGCATTGGTTGGAAGTATCATAAGCGCATGGCGAGACAACTTGAAAAATCTCAACTCATAGTCTGTCACCGACGTCTAGCCCTGCTGGAGCTGCTCGAAATGAAATTGCAACTCTTCCCTCTGAGAGGGTGGAATGTATCTATCCAAGAAGAGGCATGTGACCTAGTCCAGAGTCATGGGAGGAGAACCTGTTGGTCTGCTGAGAAGATATGACTACCACCACCTACGGGCCCTGCCCTCTAGCTGGAAGGTGGTAAAGTCTACCCCATGGGACTCCAATATCCTCATGTTGTTTAATTTGTCCCTGCACCGATCAATAAAGTTCTGGGGGTCCTTGTGTCGCTCGCCTCCAAAGACAAGAGGTTGCAACCTGGTCCATCTGTCCAATAGCCTATGTGGATCGCCGGCTGCAGCTGGTATGGGCTCAGGTATAGCTACTGCAATAGGCTGAGCTCCGCCTATGAGTAGTGCGCCCGGGGTCTGATATATAGCAGCTGCATGCCCTGGAGCCTGAGCGGTAGAGGTCTGTGCTCCCTTTCCCGCTTGAGATGTGGCTGGGTCCCGCGGGAAATAAACCATCCTGAGTCATACAATCCATAAAGCGTAGCATACGGCCCACGACTTCCTGGAATCCCGTTGCGGGCATGAAATCCACCGGCGTTGGCTCTGCTACAGGAACCTTTTATTGCTCCTCAATAATAGGATCCTCTACTGGATCTACTGGTGGCATAAATGGAGTAACTCTGGGACGTCCTCGTCCTCTACCACGAGCTGGAGCCCTCTCTCGATCTCTGCCTCGACCTCTTGCGACAGGGGGAGCAGCTCCTCCATTATGGGGTACATCTGCTGCACGCATTCTCACCATTTGTGAGAGAATAAGAGAGAGATACTTAGTACAACATCAACTGCATGATAGGATATAAAGAAAGAGTAGTTTCCTAACACCCTATAGCCTTTCAAAGATAAGTACGGATGTCTCTGTATAGATCCGCAATACTCTATTAGGCCTGCTCATAATTTGTGAGACCTACATGAACCTAGTGCTCTGATACCATGTTTTCACGACCCAATTTCCTATAGGCCGTGAGGGCGCCCAACGTCGCCGCTAGGCAAGCCAACTGTGAACTAACCGCGTAATCTATTCTTTTGACATTTTTGAAATATTTGATTTTTAATTATTACATAAGGAAGAGATGAGAAAATTTAATAAAATAAATGTAACAAATTATAAGATCAAGCATAGTGAAATAAATACTCAAAAATCATTAAGTGTCTACTAGCGGAATTGCTAAGACCTGGTGTCATAAGTGTAATAAGCTACTAGTAAAATACACAAAATACTAAACTACTATCTGAAATAAAATAGACAGAAAGTAAATAAAAAAGAAAGACTTCGTGTGCTGCAGGACAACTCGAAAGGCAGCTCACCGCTAAGTCTCGACATATCAGGAGTGCGCGCCGAGATGATGTCCAGATGCACCTGCCTCAGATCCTGCACGGTTAGTGCAGAAGTGTAGCGTGAGTACATAAATTACATGTATCCAGTAAGTATCTAGTCTAACCTCGTAGAAGTAGTGACGAGGGGCCGACGCCGACTTCGACACTTACTATGGGCTACCAATAAAATACCGCAATTCTAAATAAGCATGAGTCATATAAACAACCATAAATCTCCATAACAACGGAAAAAAATATTTCTTTCAATAATAATAAATCCCAAGTAATTTCCCATAATTTTTAAGTAATTGTAACCTCCCAAGCGAATAAAATCAAATCAAGAAGATTAGGCTCTAAGTATTATTATGCACGATTTATGCCGAGGTCATACGACCCGATCCAAAATATATGTATATACTGTGTGCATTGCCGAGGGTCGAACGGCACAAATAATAGATGCATCTATTAACCTACCGAGGCAAACGGTCCACTCCCATGAGAGTAGAGGAAATTTACCTCGCTCGCCGAAATACTTGCGACGCGAGTGAGCATAGAATTTTCAGAGTTATTGTAAAGTTCTTCAATTCTTCCCAAACATAAGGAATCCAAACTAGAGACTTTAAATATTAAAATCCTTAATCTCAGCTCATTTCAAAGTAATTAATGTGCATAACCAACATAATAGTGCAAACAAAGCATGGTGTAAGCCTAATACTACCCGGACATTACATAGAATATAGTTACGCAAGGACTCTCATCCCCTAGTGCGTACATAGCTCCCCACACATATAACTCACTACAAAAATACACCTAACGGGATGAGTTTCCCCCTTAGAAGGTTAGGCAAGAGACTTACCTCGTTCTCAAGCTCTCTCCCGATCCACAAATATGATTTAAATCCTCAACTCATTGCCAAACGACCAGAAACTAGTCAAATGTTATATAAATTAATCAATACATGTGCAAAAGTTCATAATATAACTATTAGAGTGATTATCCAACCCCAATTGGAAGATTCCTAAAATTCATCCCCGGTCCCACGTGCCCGGATTCTGGAAATTTGTGAAGATCAATGTTACCCATACCCGCATGAACTCAAATATATAATTTTCACTCAATTCCATAATAATTTTCCTGGTTAAATCCCATTTTTATCAAAACCTAGGTATTCCATCTAAACCCATAATTTCCACAATTTTTCATGTTAAAATCTACCCATAATTTATGTATTAAACTTACATTGGGTAGGAATTACTTACCTCCAAAAGCTAGGTTGAAATTCCCCTCTTTAACGCCCAAGAGTGTAATAAATGAGCTCAAAATAGCCTAAGCCCCGATTTATATCAAGACACTACCCAGCTGCCCCTTCTTCGCGAACGCGAAAAGGGCCTCGCGTTCATGAAGGCAAACGGCCCAGGCCCAGAAAAACTTGGCCATCACGAACGCTACCAGGACCTTACGAACACGGAGGCTTACCTACCCTGCCCTACGTGAACGTGAGGGCACCTTCACGAACGTGAAGAACAACGGTGCCACCCCCACCCAGCTCACTTTACCCGTCGCGAATGCGGACCCCATCAAGCGAACTCGAAGCATGAAATTCCCTCATCCAAATTCCTTCATCGTGAACGCGAGGGTCCTTCCGTGTTCGCGAAGAAGGAAACTAGAACTGGAAAATCTGATTTTTCCATCTTAACTCCGGGTGGTTCGAAACACACCCGAGCTTCTTGGGACCCCGTCCAAATGCACCAACAAGTCCATAGACATAATACGGACTTGCTCGAACTCGAAACGCGTAAAATAACAACGAAACTAAGAATCGCACCCCAAAACTCAATTGAATCAATTTATGAACGCCAAGCTTCCAAATCGCTCCGAACGCGTTGAATCATACTTAGACTACTTGAACTGACACCAACTATTGCGTGCAAGTCTTAAATTACCATACGGAACTATCCCCCGTCTAGGAATCCCAAACGGACTTCGATAACACCTAATCCTACTTCAAACCAAATTTAAAGAACTCTAAAACCTCCAATATGCCAACTTTCACTATTAAGTGTTGATACGCTCCCTGATCATCCAAAACCCAATCCGAACACACGTTAAAGTCCGAAATCATCATACAAACCTATTGGAATCATCAAATCCCGATTCTGAGATCGTTTACTCAAAATGTTGACCAAAGTCAAACTTAGCCTTTTAAGGCCAAACCAAGGAACCAAGTGTTCAGATTTCAACCCGAACATTTCCAAATCCCGAAGTAACCATCCTCGCAAGTTATAAAACAGTAAAACACATACGATGAGTCTTATTTAGGGGAACGGGAGGGTAGAAAGTAAAATGACAGGTTGGGTTGTTACATTTAATTTGTATGACCATATAATAAATGAACTGAAAAGTTACTTTTGCATTTAGAAATAGTAAATGAAGTCTTTTAATTTGATTATGTGAAAACTTTGGCTTTTCAGGCTGAAGTTAATTTTTACTATAGAAAAATTGTGGACTTATTAGGCCGAAGCTATATTTCTTTTTTCATTTACCACCTAATTGTTGTCTTTTACCACTTACTTATCTTGTTACATTCAATTTCTCCGAACGTAAAATAGTAAATAGAACTGAAAAGTTACCTTTGCACTTATAGATATTAAATTGATTAGGTGCACACTTTGGCTATATTAACAATCTCTTCACTTGAAAATTTCATAGTCATCCATAGACTTCTATCATATTTCCTTAAATTTATATTCATCCATAGCCTTTTAGCTTTTTTAAGGAAACAATGTCTGATGCTAGCGGAAGTAGGAAGCTTACAAAATTGATGCAGAAGTGGAAGAGTTTAAAGTCTAATTGGAACAGTAAAGTACCAATGGCTAATCGTATGCGGAAGTGGGGGCAAATAAAGGCTAATTGGGAATGAATCAGACCACAATTTTTTTGCTATTGAATCATTCCAGAACAGGCTGAATCTTGAACGCAGTTGTGAAGGTTATTCAACCTCATTCGACAAGGTTGTCTAGCAGTTTGATTCTTTTAAGTTTCCCATCAGGGACGACTACGCCAAGATGGAAAATAGTTTGAAGAGTATTCCTTATCTTATGGACAGAGTAATAATTGAACAAAATCAGTTGCATGATTAATTCAACAAGTTGAAGTATGATATCATGAGACTTTGTGTTCTCTTGCCCGAGTATCCTATAATTATCTCTGATTCGGATGATGATGAGATATATCGAGAAATTGAGGAGTTCTCTGATGATGGTGGTGATGCTTAGGTTTTTTAATCCCTTTTTTATTTTTTTTCTTCTGTATTTTTTAAATATTTTTTATGGCTTTCTTTTGTTTTGTGTGGTTTTTTATCCTGTAATATCTTTTATATAAATGAAAATCATGCTTCGTTTTTGTGTATAATTGTTTTGAATTTTGAAGGCTACATTCTCATTTTAATATGGTGTCTTCTAATGTCTCATTTTTGAGTCTTTGTTTGGTCCCTCTAATAACGGTCACCTTTGTTCAAGCCTCCCAAATGAACTATCAAGACTTGCAAAATCTTTATCTCCACCTAAAGTTGAATCTTGCTAGCATCATCATCATTTTCTGTGCACTCTTTGTTCTTGGAACAACTGTTTATGGATATATAACTTATACATGTAGAAGTTTTTTTGTTCATTTCCTAAAACTTCACACTAAACATGCTGAAGTTTTGTCCAGCAATCTGTAATTAGTGTAATGAGTTTTTCTGAAACTTCAGAAAAATCATGCTGAAGGTTTTTAGTTCATTTGCTAAAACTTTAGCCTAAAAATGCTAAAGTTTTGTCCTGCAGTATGTATTTTTCTTAGGAGTTTTTGTGAAATTTCGGACTTATCCTTTTAGGCTTGAAGTATTACGTTATATATACGAATACTTCATGCAAAAAAGTGTAGTTTTTTATTATATATGTGTGTGTTTTATGTGTGTATGTGTTAAAGATATATATTTCACTTACAGTTTTTTCTCGCTGAAGTGATTGCGTACTTTTTTAGAATGCAACCAAACCTGTAAGCCGCCAACAAAATGAGTGGTTTGTACTTCAAACAATATATAAAGGAGTATTTTTCAATCCAAGAGCTTATTTTTTTTATTTCTATGAAAACAATCACATTTCACATATATCAATCAATAATGAAAGTCTAAATTCAGAATATCTATCTTCCTTTTGAATGAATTTTTTTTCTAAGGATTATTGCACGTTAAAATATTTTTCAGCGTGTTTCTTGGAATATGGATGAGGTGCTTGAGAAGACAAGCAAGTTGTTATGTTATGCCCAATTTGTTTACAGCAACTGCATTTGGTAGACTTCAATCATACTGATTCAGTCGCAGGGATATACCTCTTCTTTTGTCTTCTTCCTTGTAGAATCTCTACATCGGGAGGTTTGTGATTTGAGATTCTACATTTTGTGGTATATCTCATGAATTTGATCTCCCACAATATTGACATGTCCTTCATATGTTTTGAACCATGTTTCCCTTGAATACCATTTTGAGCAGTAATCAGATTTCTGCAAATATCTCTTATTGATAGCAGCAATTACGTGTGGACAGGGCAATTCATCAAGTTGGAATTCCAAGCGGTGACAAGTTCTCTTCTTTAAGTCCACAATGAATCTCATTCCTTCATTATTTATTCTAAACAACATTCAATCAAGGTTGAACACCTAAGAAGGAATAAAAAAGTAAAAAACTATATTAGTATATTATTGCTTCAAAAAGAAAAAGTATTAAGTTTTTTATCTGTAAGCACTAAATCACCGCAGTCATAAAAAGCTGAAGTGATTATGCAATAGGTAATTACTTCATATAAAACATACTGAAGTAAATTCTGAAGTTAATAAATATACTTACAAACATTTTGCAAGCCAAGTCTATCTTCTTATTCATCTCTTTTTCGGCCATTATTGATACTTTGTGAAAAGTTTCATGTGCTGTTTTTCTCAGTTTGTAAAACCACTATCCCAAATTTTCTTGGATGAAATCTAACATTCTTAAAACAGGTATCTCTCTCGGTTTTAGTAACACAAAATTCATTGATTATACCATGTTTGTTGTCAGCATATTATAACGTCGCCGTGGGAACCACGATCGAGCACATCTATCTGGCGACTCTTCCATTATGTAATTGTATGTTTTCTTGTCAACACTTTTGATCAGGGATATTAATTGATTAAAATCTTCACGTTTGTATGGCATTGCAGTGCTTTGGAAAAGATTTATTACCGTGCTTTTTGCATGTCTTTGCTTTAAATTCTTCTCGAAGTGATAGAGGTAGATACCATGGTAAGCTTCAGGATAAATTTGTCTAATCCCATTTGCGATCAATTGGTTTCTATCTGATAAGAAAATCAGTTCACGGCAAACTTCAATTACTTTTCTCATTTTCCCAAAGAACCAAATGTATGCATCATTGTTTTATGAATCTGCTACACCAAAAGATAGAGGAAAGATTTGATTGTTTGCATCCTTTGATACAACAACAAATAGAACACCATAATATTTTGACTTTAAAAACGTTGCATCAACTACAATCACAGGTCTACAGTAACGCCAACCAGCTATTGGTGTCGCAGGAGCAAAGAACATATACAGGTGAAACACAAAAAAAGAATCATAAGTTGTGAAGTTTTCAAATAGGAATATTTGAAACTTCAGACTGATGGTTACTATTTTTTTACTTACCGATTCTGCTCAAATGATAATGTACGTCTCTGGGTTTCTATGCACCATCATGTGTAGGTATGAAGGAAGAATCTGGTAGTTCTCTTCCGGTGTTCCTCTTATACAAGCAATAGCTTTTTTAATAGCGTGCCATGCCTTGTGATATCCAATGTCAATTCTAATTTTTTTTTTCATTTCACTTTCTACAAAGGCTGGTGTAACCTCAATCTTTTTATCCTGAATATGTTCTAAAATTTGCTCACTTATAAAATTTGATAGCATGCTTCTGATCTGGTTTTCTTGCATCAACCGAGCTTTTATGGTTGTTGTGAAATTTTATCACCATGAAAAGTATGAAATTTTTTATTCTGGTAGTATGTACATTCCAACAACATTTCTCCATGATGCATTTCAGTTCGTATCTCTTTGAACATGATCTAGCAGATGTGAATTCAACCTTTTGATTTATCTCCAAGCTGCAGAAAAATATAGTCATGCTCTTCTTGTTCTTAAAAATTAATCCTATTTTTATTTCCTCAAGCAATGCATCATGTCTAAGTATTTTACACGGTAGAGATTCTTTCAGCTTTCTCCTCACTCTTTTTATAGATTTCTTAGAAGCAATAGAAGTTTCAGCAATTTCTTCAATTGTATCTGATGTTATCGGTATAGATTCTGTATTTTTATCATCTTGATTGTTGCTTATCATTGTAGGAGATAACAAAAAACTTGTTGGATTTTGTGTTGGTTGTCTATTTGCATCATTATTTGTCCTTCTTCTTGTTGGGCCTCACTAAATTAGTATGAATTTATTACAGCGGCAGGTAATTCTGCAGCTTTTTATATTTTGAATCAGTTGTAATGTTAGAAGGTTGTTGCTCATTGTCTACTTCCATTATCGGTTGTTCCACTTCATGTTGATAATCAACAAGTTGTTCTGAATCTATTGCATGTACAACAGATGGTTTGAATATTGCAGATTCTAAAGCAGCTATACTGTCAGAAAGTAGTTGTATTTTGTCGACGATAAAATAGCAATTTTTGAAGGCTAAATCAGTTGTTGGCAAAAGTATACAGGTTCTGAGTTCTTCATCTAAAGTTACAAGCATTCCTTTCCTTGTATTTAATTGGATATCAAACCATATTTTTAGTGAATATTTGGTTGAATCAAAATCTGTCACTTTACTAATTTTCTTCAGGAAAGTATTGAATAATACTTATACATATTTTTAGTTAAGAAAAGGAAAAAAAAAATTTAGCATGTATAAGTATAAAGTTTAGAAAAAATTCATTAGAAAATTACATACTGCAGGAAAAACACTTAAGCATGTTTAGTCTGAAGTTTTAGCAAATGAACTAAAAAACTTCATCTTGTTTAGACTGAAGTTTCGGATAAAACTCATGACAAAACTGTAGATTGCGTTACAATACTGCAACGTAATTTGGTATGAAGTTTTAGCAAATTAATAAAATAACTTCAGCATGCATTAGCAAAAATTCATTAGAAAATACATACTACAGGTCAAAAACTTAAGCATGTTTATCCTGAAGTTTTACCAAATGAACTAAAAAATTTCAGCATGTTTAGACTGAAGTTTCGGATAAAACTCATGACAAAACTGTAGACTACAGGACAAAACTTCAGCATGTTTTGGTATGAAATTTTAGCAAATGAACTAAATAACTTCAGCATGCATTAGCAAATTAGAAAATTACATACTGCAGGATAAAACTTTAAGCATGTTTAGTCTGAAATTTTAGCAAATGAACTAAAAACTTTCAGCATACTGTAGACTGCTTGTCAAAACTTCAGCAAGTGCTGGTATGGAGTTTTACCATATGAACTAAATAACTTAAGTATCCATTAGCATGAAGTTTTAGCTTCAACGTGAAATAACTTCATGCTACATTAGCATGGAGTTTTAGCTTGTATTTGATTAAAACTTCAGACTTCAACGCGAAACAACTTTATTCCATATCTTTCATGCATTAAATTTAAAATATTAAAAAGTTTTTGAAGATCTATAAGTGAAAACTTCATACTATATCTGTCAAACAACTTCATGCAAGCGTGATTAAATGAGCATAAGTGAAAATATCTATTGGCGTTAATTGAATTCAGATTTTATTTTTTAAGTTTAAAACTTAAAAAGCATGATGAATTACGAAAATAATTGCAGAAACATATATCATGAAGATCAATTAGTTTCACAAACTAATTTAAATTCTGAAAAGATAAATTGCAATACTTACAATATATTTTGTAATTTTGAATTCGGAATATGAATTTGGTTCAAGTTTTTGATTTTTTTGATAAAGCTGCTGAGAGGAGAGGGGATCGTCGACCAGGGTTGAAGGAGATCTTTTGAGGAGGGACGGAGTGATGGAGGAGATCTTTTTCACGAATGAGGTTGCAAATCACGCGATTAATGCGTGATGTAACTTTTATATCTTTTGTCTAGGTTATAATCGTCATATTATTACGGATTTTTTATCAGCTGACTAACAAATCAATAATTTTTAAAAATAGGGTACAAGTTAAAAGATGACACAAATATAGGGGACGGCTTCAAATCCCCTCTATCGACATCTTAAAGTTTTCACCGAGATCTTTACATAAATAGCTGGTAGAATTAACTGTTTACTTTTTCTAATCAGTATATATATTTTATGGTAAAACATATATTATATATGGATTATAAATAAAATATTTATTTTCTGACTAATTTTAATTTAAGTGATTAGATAAACTCTTATTTAGGTTGATTCTTCTTTTTCTTCCTCTTTTATTCTCATTTGCATGAAACATTTTATGACTTATCATTTTGTCTGCTTGTAAACTTTAACTCTGATTAATCGAATTTTGAAATTTCATTCTATTGTTTAAAACTCATAAGTTATGAGCCACAGCCGTTGAGAAATGAGTATACAATCGACCGCTTTCCATTCTAATGGTATTATCTAGTTTAGTTAAAAGTTTATAAAGTACTAATCAATCTTTACCTTTTTCGCTTTGTACTACTTTACTCGGAAACGCATAATAAGAAAAGAAATTACGCAGAGGCCGGTGTAGTGCTTGTATTACCTTCGAGATAGCGCAAAAATCAAAGATAGTTTAATTTACAATTGGTAATTGAAAAATAATGATAATTTTAAAAATAATTAGAATTTAATTTTTTTTATATAAAGATAAAATTTGAACAAAAACATCCCTAAAAATACTGGAGTTGAATTTTATACAGATGAAATTCTAGCATAATGTGAATTTTATAATGTGCTAGAGTTCTAACATAATATGCTGAGTTCATGCGTAAGAATTTTATAATCCAACATATTATGTTGAAACTTTCCATATTTTAGCTAAAATAATAATTATTTTTTAATAACTCTATAAATATTAATTATTTTTTCATTATCGGTCCAAAAACTGACTAATTCAGGCTATTATCAGATATATGAAATTGCGAAAACAAGAAAAGAAGACAAAAATAGAGATACTACTAGGCACTAGCATCTGATTTTGCCGGTGTAGTACTTGTATTGTACCACATGCAATAACGCTTGTACTTTTGAGTCATCGTTATAGCAAAAATAGAGAGAACAAAATATAATATCTGACCTATTCTGGAAAAAAAACCACGAGCAAAATTATCTAGCACAGCTAAAAGGAGGAGTTCTCAAAAGCTTAATCTTTTTGCCCGGCCTATATCTTTTACCGCTCTGTTTGTGGTGGTTGTTCAGCATAATAATGGCGATTTCTGCAAGTGCCACCTTAGCAGCTCAATTCCCCAATTGTCACAGTAGACCAATTGACCATAAATTGCCCTCCTCTTCTTCATTCTCTTTCTGTAAGTTCATGTCCCTATCTTTTTTTAGCAAATTAGTGTCGATTTCACTTTAATTTTAGGCAGTTTGAAGAATATTACGTGTAATTCATTGAATTAGCAAATAAGATTTTTTTTATCGGTTATCTTGTACGGAGTCCTATATTTTTGGTTGCTTTCTTGCTTGTTCAAATCTGATATGTTAGTGCTTACAATGCATCTTTTATTTTTTTATTTTTTTTTGGGGGTTATTTGATGATTCTTTTGTAAAATTACGAAACCGTTGTAATTATGGGTTTATTACCAGAAATTCAATGGGTAATCTTACATTCAACCTCTATACCTAAAAAGTCTCAATTTTTAGCTATTTCATCATTTGATTTTATCAAGTTCAGCGAAAGTAATTTTGTAATGTTACTTTTTCTGATACAACAAAAAAAGGTTCACTTGGTGGGTTTTCGTGATAACTTGAAGGAGATAATGAAGGGCATGCGAAAACTTATATTTCGTGTTACAGTACCTATTTCGTGCTCCTCATTACTGAAGTTTCAGTGGATGAGTAAACAAATCAATCAAGACAAACCTATATATATTAAATTGATATACTAAAGCTTGCTTATCATGGTTCTCTTCTGGCCTCTGCTGTAAAATGTTCAATTATACATGTCTGTGTTTCTGCTTGTTAGCATCTTGTCCTTCCAGTGGTTACTTATCACAGCATTAGCATTCTTTGTTCTTTTTATGGACCTTTATTTTTCCTTCTTATAATGTGTGAGGAGATCATTAGATGATATTTCTCGGCTTTTCTTGATGTCGTTCATGGACGATGAGTTAATGGCGGTGTCGGGCTCAATGTATTAGGACCAGAATTTTGATGATTAAATCATTCTGATAGGCAAAAATATAGTGCGCACTCTGATCCCCCTCAAGTTCTGAATATATTTGAAAGTATATCTGCAAGTAAAATGCTTGGTCTTACTTTTGCCACTGTTAAACCAGCTACCTAGGAGAATGTGTTATTAGATTAGGCAGAACATATTAGTCTATTTCAGTAGTCTTTTATGCTTTGTGTTCACTTGCCTTTCTTCCTTACAAATCCATTTAGTTCCCAAACTGTTCTACGATGTTTATTGCTATTTTACGGTTTCTGACTAATTTGAGGAATGATTCTACTGTGCCATAACTTTATCATGTTTTAGGTAAATCAAACTCAAGTACCCTACCTATTGGTCCTTTAAGTATATCGTCACGAGATGGACAGAAAGCTAGGAGATCCTTCCATGTTCAAGGCTTATTTGGTGGCAAAAAGGATAGTAACAACGATGATAATTCCTCAAAGGTGCAGAATATTTTCTTCTTTAATTGATACAAAAACATAATTTGTGCAAAATTCTTGCTGGAGTCTGCTTGATTCTTATGTAAATTATGAGTAACATATTTTGGACAACCCTGAATGAGATCTCCGTGCTATCCTTAGCAGGATTTTAGTCGTTTTGGACGTGAGGTCTTCCATCATGGTTACAAATTCTTAGACAGCTTTATGATTACACGAGTCGGTGCAGTATTGCAATCTCCTATGCCTCTTTGTTTGATTATTAGTTCGTTGGTTGATAACCCCTTTTGGCTTACATGTCAGAATTTGCGTAATAAATGAAAATTTGTAGTCAAATTTAAACTTTCTTTTGGTAAGTACATTTGAAGTTTAATGGTTTAACGTGGCTCTTTACCCAACACATAATAGTTCCATCAGAGCCAGTGAGGGAAATTAGATTACCATTACCTTGAGTATAAACACTTCCAATTCATCGTGTTTGGATAATGTTTCAAAGATGTGCCTGGATAATGTTTGCCCATTAGGTTGTTAGTGTTTTCTCTCAGTATCTAAAGCTTTTCCAGGTCATTTCGTCGTGTTATCTTTTAAGTTTAATAAAAGAGGGTTAGTGTAAGAAGTTTATACTGGGGGTTATAAGAGCTAGGAGTGTGGATTACATATATTTGTTTAGTTGATTAATTTTCCTTGGCTAAAATGTGTCATGTTGTATCATTGTTTATTATTTTTTCTGCTGATCTGGAGCTGTTTGATGATGATCTTTCTACTAATAGACAGTAAGTGTTCGATATGACATGCATAGATGATAAAGAAAGTGCACAATAGAAGTTTAAAATGAGCTAGGGAGCTGACAATTTAACAATAAGGAGTCTAGAAACTACCAATTTTGAGGTATCTTACACTATCAGGTTTTCTATCGGACAAGCAATGAAGTGTGCACCACTAACAATCATTAAAGGTGGTATCTACCCTAAGCAATGTTCCCTGTTTTTCCAATTTCTGGCAGCCATGAACCTTGATAGCATAAGCCATAAAGTGACTGAAATTAAACCCCTCGTTCTCATTGCCAACCCGAGAAAGGGAAAAGGAATAATCAGATGCATTAAGTGCAGAGAAGAGTCCTAAATCACATCAGACAATCAGAAACATGAAAGAACAACAATTCATGAAGTCTATAGACCATGTAAGTAGACCATCTTAATAGCACTAGATCTACGGTATCATCTCCTAAAAAGACACTCAAAAAGGGAGGGAGGGGAGGGGGG
>MCJB01050319.1:73551-135891 GCA_002018475.1 Nicotiana obtusifolia
GGGGGGGGGGGGGGGGGGAGAGACAGATTAGAATAGGCTGAAAAAGCTAGAGAGAGTGTGTTGTGGATAGTACAATGGGCTGAGGATTGAGGCTGATATAATGACGGATGCATGGGTCTTGTTTCGAGTAATTCCATTATATCATAAATATACACCAGAGAGTACAAAATTAGACACCTCAATTTACTCTAGAGAATATCTCACGAATTTACTTAGGCAGAAATTTCCATGGTACATAATTAGAGATGGTACTTCAATTTACTCAAGAGAATGTCTTATAAATTTACTTAAACGGAGAATTTTATAAGTGTTTCCCAACATTACGATTGTCTGATATTTTCTAACCACCCTTTCAATTTTCTGATAAAAGACTCAGAAGATTACTTGCTGCAAGACTTGATGAAAATAAGGAAAAAGGTACTCCATTTATCAATATTCAGGAAGAGTTCTTTCTCTATTAATTAGTGTTCCGTGGCTAACTCTTTCATAGTTTTGACTTTTTGCATAGTTTATAAATCTCTTTACTTCTTCATGGATTTCCATGCATTTGAAAGATGTTATTTCGTGTTGCAGTTATGTATAGTCTGTCTCTCCATTAATCATCATATCAATTTCCTATGGAATGTATGCTAGTTACTGACCAGTTGTAGATTATTCTGTTCTTAGGTTTTTGTATCTAGCTTCCTGCTCATGTGTAGTCATTTTCCTTCAAAGACAAGCATAGTCTGGTCATTAGTGGTCTCGGGTGATATCGAAATCATCATGTTTCTTTGTCATGATCGATCCAACTTGAATCCAGGCTGGAATACTTGGAAACATGCAAAATCTGTATGAAACTGTAAAGAAGGCACAAATGGTTGTTCAAGTCGAGGCAGTACGTGTGCAGAAAGAACTTGCAGTGTAGGTGCTCCTGATAAATATTTCCATACCCGTTTTATGATTTGCAGCCACTCTTGCATTACTCTGTGCTCTAAATATATTTGTTAATTTTCTTAATTTACAGTGCAGAGTTCGATGGCTATTGTGAAGGTGAGCTTATAAAGGTATTGATGCTTTTCCTGAGAGCTTTTAGTTTCTCTCCTTATCCCTCCACATTTCGATGGCTATTATGGGCACAATACACCTGCAAAGATTTAAAAATCGTGCTTGAAATGATTTTTCTCTTTGATGTCTAGTGACTGCTTATATATTGATGGGGTTGTTCTGTAGGCAACGCTTTCTGGTAACCAACAGCCTGTGCGCATTGAAATAACTGAGGCTGCAATGGATTTGGGCCCGGAAGTAAGTTTATATGTTCTATCTTACAACTTCATCACCGTGCTATATTCGTAATTTATGCTTTATTTTTCACCTGCATGAAGCTGCTATACTGCATTGAGGCACAGCAGATTGTATGACTAGACTCTTTGCTCTTATCATATGTACATATTGTAAACAGTTGCTTACTTTATACTATTTCTTAATTAAAGACTTGGCAGCTGTTGGATAATTAAACCCATCAGAAGACGCCTTTTGATGTTTTTCTTACTCCTAGTTGTGAAAGATCAATAGACGATAGAAGTAATATTGCATGCATAATGCTTGATACTCTTGTTTAAAAATTCTCTGTTTACTTTTGAGAATGTTTTATCAATAAGCCTACCAGTATTAATAATCATACTCTAATCAAGTGAAAGGTTTCTGTAATATCTTCCCACAAATCAAATGGAAGGAAGAAAATTCAATTCGACCTGGTCAAAACTAGCTCTGTTAACTAAAGTTTTGTAGCCTCTGAAACTTGTTGGTCTTGTTCTTCTATTGAGCTTGCTGTACATTGATTGAATGCAGAAACTCTCTCTCTTAGTAACAGAGGCCTACAAGGACGCGCATCAGAAAAGTGTACTGGTGAGAAACTATGGAACTAGTTTTGTCGTATAGTTGCCTTTGATCATCTGGTATCTGCTTTCCTGATTCAACGATTTGACACATAAATTATAATGTCTTGAATTGCAGGCCATGAAGGAGAGAATGAACAATCTTGCTCAGAGCTTAGGAATGCCAGCAGGACTAAGTGAAGGAATGAAGTAATAGAGTTCCCAGAAAGAAGCTCCAGTTTTGTTTATGAGCTTTACAGTAATGTTCTACTAACCATTATCGATTAAGTTTGACTGTGAGGAATGTAAATTCCACTTTTATAATTATTTGAGCTGCCAATAAAGATTTTCCCTTTGTTTGCTGTAACATTCTTTTGTTGTAGTAAACACAGTAAAGCTAAAAGGAGCACATAATTGGCTGGCTCTTTATACAACTTCTCATAACATCACCTTCTTCTGTTTGAACTTCGTCCTGCTTCTTGTTTTGCTTCTCTCTGCTTAGGCGTCTAGTCCTTGTTTATGCCTCCCGTTTGTTTTTTGATTGATCTATTGAACCTTGCACTACTGTTAATGCTCTAATTACACATACCCGAGAAACAAATGCCCAACAGTCTGCAAAACAGATTCAATAGTAAGTGCAATTTAGATTCATTTTTGGCGACGTTTCACCATGTGTTATATATAGAGTATGGCTAATAAATCATAGAGCATGGGGTGCACGCGCATCTCACTAGATGTCATTTGAGTTTTCTCTTTCCTAAAATTCTGGACGTGTACGCAGGCATGAACTTGGTTACTAGTTTGATGGCAAGTCGGGTAAGGAAAGAGTTGTTCATTTGTCCAGAAAGACATATGTTTTTGACTTATCTATCGGTTTAATCAGGGGCTGTGCTCTCTGGTTTATGTTTCCACTGCCATCCCCTTGAGGTTATGGCCTAAATTAAAATAATATAATTTGTCGTTCCAGCATATTAGGTTTTTTTCATCCAAGGATTTTTTAACTGGAATAAATAAAAAACTTAATGAATGGACGGAAATAAAAGTTCAATCTACCCATAAAAACAAGATAATAAAGATTGAATTAACTTAATGAAAAATAAAGAACAAATTGAATCAAAGAATATTGACCAAGGAAAAAAACTAAGAACCCCATTTCCTTTTCCATCTCACCATTTGACTATCTATCAAATTACCATAAAAATCACTACACAACTCTCTCTCACTTCAAAACAAGAACCCAATTAAAACCCCAAGAGCCATAACTAAGCTAGCTTTCAATGTAGCAGAATTGCTAGTAGGAGCCACAGCTGGACCATCAAATTCTGTCGGAGAAGGTGCAGGTGCACCCATGAATCTCCTCATGTTGTTCTCAGATAAGGTCACCACTATCAGTTTCTGGCCTTGCTCACAATGACCTTTTGCTCCACTAATAAAATAGTAAGCTCCTGAATGTGTTAGCTCTATCTTTGTATTCCCATCATTGTGCACTGCTATTGGACTTGAACTGTTGCATGTCACATAATCCCTCTTGCTCACTTGTAAAACTGAGTCTTTTTTCCCATCATACTTCCACACTGCCAAAGGAAAAAAAAACACAAAGAAAAAGGTCAATCCTTGATCACACATGTTTAATACATCTTTATTGTTGCACTAAAGTTAGTACTAACAAATGTCAAGAAATTCATTTGATGTACCAAAAAGCAGCTTTAATTTGTTCCTTAAGAATTTTCAAGTGATTTGTTAAGTAGAAGTATGACTGAGCCAATAGAAAACTTAGGATTCTAATAAGGGAATTCATTTAAAATCACAAGAATACCATATCTTGGAATTTTGAACCTATCACATTTTCCATCACAATATAAAATTATTTATACCCTATTTGCACAGTTTAATTTTCTGATGAATTTGGAGCATGTCGCTCAGCCCCTAATCTGAGCTGAAAATAAAATTATAGATATAGTTCAGATGATTATAACATACCAAGAGAATCTCCAATGAGGAAGCGAGATTTTTCAGCCCATCGATTGAGAGAATCTGATTCAGAAGATGGGATTTTCCAAGAATCAGTTTTGCCACCAACCAAATGGTCTCTGGCTTCTGAGAAGCTCAAGAGGAGGAAGAAGAGAACAGCTACTAGTGAAGAAGAAAGCACATTTTTTGAAAAACCAGCCATTTTGATATGAATAAGAACAGAAAAGTAAATGTTTGATTTTAAACAGATTCTTTGCTGGTATTTTGAAGAGAAGTGGAAGGAAGGAATTAGGTAGATAGTTATGGGTACTTTGGCTTTGAAAAGGTCTTTTACTGTATATATATAGTGACGACGAAAGGTGGGAGTGGGTGAAGCAAGAAAACTAGCCGTTAGAATAAAGCAGCCAAGGTTTGTGGGTATCCTAGGTATCTGTAATTTTTTGGTTTTAACGTTAACAACGGTTATAGGACTGGCACCATTAGACGAGACTACAGACCAAATTTTAAAAATTATGGAGGGTGGGAAGACCTCCAAATAGCCTTCCAAAAGGGTTTTAATATTTTGAAATGAACGATTTGAAGACTAATTCAGCTTGTGTTAACGAAATGTGGACAGCAAAAAGTTTTGCAATGGGTCAGCAAAAAAACAAAGTCTACCTTTGTTGAAGATTCGTCCAACTCCGACCAAACCGTTCATTTGAGGGGCCCGAAATAGGGCTCGTAGACTCGGTGATTTGGGTCTTCTCATTTGCATACTGTTTTACGGTTGATGGCTTTAAGCCTTCGCCTCCCTATTTCCCAATCCGGGAAGTGTTGATATTTCTTCTTCTGTTCGGAGCTTCGTGTTATACATGTAATACACCTAGTTCCACGTCTTGGCTGGTAAGTTCCGACGGCTGTCTTTCAACCTACTTGTAGCTCCCAAACTATTTTTATTCAAGCTTTTTGTAAAGGCCATAGTTGGCCAGTTGAGTAGAATTTAGGAAGCAGCATCCTTTCTCTCTGGAACCGATCTATGAAATCCCCGATCAGCTCCGTATCTCCTTATTGATTTTTGAAAATGTATTCCATTTGCATCTCCACCATTTGTGCTACGGAGTATACTTTGATAAAAGTTTCTGTAAGTTCAGCAAGAGAATTAATGAAGTTTTTACCAAGTTAGAGCTCCTTCAGTTAGAGTATCTCCGAACTTCTTGACGAACACAGACTTAATTTTTTTCTTTTTGAGATTGTTCCCTTTTATTCCGGTCATATAAGCCATGACATGATCATGTGAGTCCTAGGTTCGATAGTATGGCCGCACTCAGCTTCCTCGACTGCTGAGAGTAGTTGTTTATGTCGATGCCCTTGATAACGGGTAGAACTCATAGGATATGCTCGATCTTCTCGTTGTGCTCCTTGACCGATTGCTGTAAAGTTAGAACTAAATTATGTAATGTTAATTAAAGTCAAATGAATATCATTATTAATAGTTCTAGTTCTGTTGATTCCGCATGTAAACTCAGATGGTGAGTAAGTATATGTTCTCAATTGCTAATAATTTCACATAGCGACCTTATGATAAATTTATATGATATGGTAAAAGACCTAAAATCAATGTGTAAATTTATTACTCACTTGAAATTAATAATAGGAGACCACATAAATTTATTTTCATCACCATTTAATATAATTACAAAATCAATTCATCGCGTAAAACTCGGATGGAAAGCTAATTTAGGCAAATAACTAGTAATTATACTCAATGAGATTCTAATAAATTTATCCGATGTAGAAAAAGACCTAAAGTCAGGGGCAAATTTATAGCCTAGATTATGGGCCCGTCAACCAATGGTCTCTCCGTTATACTAGGTATTTTATGTATATATTTTTTAGAATTAATCTAATATTATCTGCTGACCCATAAGCTCCAAAATGCTTGGATGGTACACTTGAATGAATACTAAGTTATTTACCCAAAGGAACTGGGATTGATTCTCATTTAATATTTTTTTATTCTTTCTTTAATGGTGCACCAATGTTTTAAAAATTCTAGACCCTCCTCCGCTTAAAGTCAACGTGTAAATTTATTACCAATTTTAAATAATAGTGATGACCATAGGGATTAATTCTTATCACTGCTCGATCACAACCATGTAATTTTCTCTGAGAACTAAGTTTTTAAAATTCGAAAAAATTACCTAAAACTCCATCTAAAAGCCCCGAAATGCTAAAAATAACATTAGTCACTACATATTAGTGAATATTACTCATTGAATTGTTTCCAATAGACCTACTAAATTTTAGGTCAATTGGGGACCGTCAAAGTCATGATCTCTGCGACCAAATTCGAAAAGTAACTATTTTAAGGATTTTTAAGAATTTAAAAATGTGACCTACAATCTTATCGTATATCAATTTATGTTATTATGTCGTCATGTTTCGGATTTATCATAAATATAACCGACACTAAAGAATGCCTTGTCATACTTAAATCGCGTTTTAATCGACAAACCGCTAAAAAATCCATCCAATCGACTTTGAACTATCAAAATGCGACGTGGTTCATTGCACAATAATGAGTCCTTCTTATCTGGTCGTTTGCATTAAACCCATCAAATTTGAGGTCAATCGGAGATCATAAAATTTATGATCGCCAAAACTAGACCAAAATTCGAATAAATCATTTTAGGCAAATTTAGGAATTATGTGACTTGCATTGTTTCCATATATTATGTCAAGTTAAATCATCATCTGTAATCATATTTCATATTTAACACAAATAAAATCGATATATAAATAATAATGTTTATGTTTAAAGCACATTTGATTCGATATTGCTTAAAACCCTATCCAGGTGATCTCAAGTGTCATCCAATCGACTTTGAACTATCAAAATGCGACGTGGTTCATTGCACAATAATGAGTCCTTCTTATCTGGTCGTTTGCAATAAACCCATCAAATTTGAGGTCAATCGGAGATCATAAAATTTATGATCGCCAAAACTAGACCAAAATTCGAATAAATCATTTTAGGCAAATTTAGGAATTATGTGACTTGCATTGTTTCCATATATTATGTCAAGTTAAATCATCATCTGTAATCATATTTCATATTTAACACAAATAAAATCGATATATAAATAATAATGTTTATGTTTAAAGCACATTTGATTCGATATTGCTTAAAACCCTATCCAGGTGATCTCAAGTGTCATCCAATCGACTTTGAACTATCAAAATGCGACGTGGTTCATTGCACAATAATGAGTCCTTCTTATCTGGTCGTTTGCATTAAACCCATCAAATTTGAGGTCAATCGGAGATCATAAAATTTATGATCGCCAAAACTAGACCAAAATTCGAATAAATCATTTTAGGCAAATTTAGGAATTATGTGACTTGCATTGTTTCCATATATTATGTCAAGTTAAATCATCATCTGTAATCATATTTCATATTTAACACAAATAAAATCGATATATAAATAATAATTTTTATGTTTAAAGCACATTTGATTCGATATTGCTTAAAACCCTATCCAGGTGATCTCAAGTGTCGAAAAATGACGTGATTCACCGCAAAGCAGTGAGTATTTCTCACTAGGTCATTTTCGATGGACCTACTAAATTTCATATCAATCGGAGTTCATCAAATTCGTGACCTTCAAATCTGTGACTAAATTTGAAGAATAATCGTTTTAGGCATTTTTATGAAATTAAATAAATATGATCTTGATTTTCATTCTCCTTAGAAACTATCCTATGAGACAAACTATCCTTTCAATAAACACATGAAATCCAAGATATTATGTTTCCTCCTGTTCGACGAAAAACTCAATATTTCTTTTCATGAATTAATTTGGTGTTACTAGTACCCAAAAGTAAATAAGATAAAACCCAAAGCCTTAATATAAACCCACATAAAAGTACTGCATATTTGATTTAGTTACATCTTCAGACCAGAGAAAGGTTGGACGATTTTTGGAACTCTTTTAAGGGAATTTTCATCAACCATCAAAAGGTAAGTGATTTTTACCAATTATGAATTTAATACATGGATTGTGGATAGATTTTAACATAGAAATTGTGAAATTTGTGGATTTGTTTTGAATAACTTAGGGTTTAGTAAAAATAGAATTTGACCATCAAATTGATTATGAAATTGAGAGCAAGTTATATATTTGAGTTGGTAATGTCATGGGTAACATTTATCTTCAAAAAATTTCAAAATTTAGGCATGTGATCCCGGGGTTGACTTTTGTGAACTTTCCGAGTTGGGTTGAAAAATTACTCTAATAGTTAAATTATGTACTTTTAAGCATATATTGATTGGTTTGCACGACCTTTGTCTAGTTTCGGGTTGCTCGGCATCGATTTGAGCCGACTAGTGAGGTATGAGAGCGCAGAAGTGAGCTTGAAAGCGAGGTAAGTCTCTTGTCTAATCTTGTAAGAGTGAATTATCACTGTAGGTGCTTTAATTATTGTGTGTTACTTGTTATGGGTGCTATGTACGTATGAGGTGATGAGAGCCCGTATGTAGCTAGATGCATGCTTATGTTGTAGACTTAAATTCACACCATGCCTTAAATGCACTATTTGAATTAAACTTATTTGTTTAATTATTTGAATTTATGACTGAGATTGAGGCAAGAATAAATATATTAACTGAGCACCTTACTTGGGATTTTTGTGAAATGATGAGCGGTAGTTTTGTGTCTTCTTGACTCGCATGTATCTTTGTGAGTCAGAGAGTTTCTCTACTCTTATGGGATCAGGCCATTCGCCTCGGCAGGATTGTAACACCACTCTTATGGAATCAGGCTATTCCTAGCAGATTCGGCCACATCTCAGGCGGGAGAGAGAGCACTGACCCCTACCGCTCATGCTCCGGGCACGCTGCTGCCATTTATCAGACCCCAGGTGCACTGCCTGCGGGCGACGCTCAGCCGGTTGCAGCGGTTCGGGCAGAGACCAGATCGACCGCGACCATTGAGGAGTGGAAGTGACTGGACAGATGGACTAGGCTTCATACTCCTGTCATTAGCGGTGAGCAGTTAGATGACCCCCATGATTTCATAGACCGTTGCTGGGAGAGTCTGCATAATATGGGGGTAGTGGAGTTAGAGGACCCCCAGGATTTCAACACAGGTAAGGCCTGTAGATGGTGGCGGTCTTATCTCTAGAGCAGGGCAGCAGGTTGACCTCCATTGACTTGGGATTAGTTCACACACCTCTTTTTTGAGAAGTATATTCCACCTTCACAGAGGGAGGAGCTACAGGGTCAGTTTGAGTGGCTCTGATAGGGTCAGATATCTGCGACCAATTACAAGACGAGATTCACTGACTTGTCTCTTCATGCAGCTATCATACTCCCCACAGACGCGAAGAGAGTGCAAAGGTTTATTGTAGGTTTGGACCTTGAGATTCTGGATTCTATGGCCCAAGAGGTAAAGATGGGGACTCCATTCGTCCGAGTTGAAGAGATAGTTTGGAGGATCAAACGTATCTGCAACCAGAGCAAAGATTTCATGTCGAGGGATAAGCGGCCTCGGCATTTTGTTAGATTCTGTGGCGCCCCGTCTGGGCGTAGGGGTCAGATCATGAGGGGCCATCCTAGCAGGCCCATGCATTCATAACCACAGCCTACTCCAGCACGGCCCTACTTCAGTGCCATTCCAGATAGTATTTAATGTCCGCCAACTATTTAGGGTTCCTCCAGTGGGTATTCAGGTTATCAGGGTCAAACTGAGAGTCAACAGTTTCCCACTCAGAGAGGTTATTTTGAGTACGGGGACTTGGGCCATGTGAAGAGGTTTTTTCCTAGATTTCGGGAAAAGCAGTGCAGCAGGACCATCAACCCATGATTAGCGCACTATCTACCGCACTGCCCGTCCGACCATCCAGAGGTAGAGGGCAGGTGAGTAGGGGTCGCCCTAGCGGTTGAGGCCAGTCAGGTGGCGCTCCGACTAGATTCTATGCCTTCCCAGCCATACTAGAGGCAGCTGCCTCCGACGCAATGATCACATGTATTATTTATGTCTGCCGTAGAGATGCTTCGATACTATTTGATCCAAGGTCTACCTATTTCTATGTATCTTCTCTATTTTCTCCTTATCTGGATGTATCCCATAAGTCCTTGGGTGATACTGTATAGGTGTCCACACCTATGGGTGATTTTGTTATTGTGGATCGGGTTTACTGGTCCTATGTAGTGACTGTCTGTGGATATGAGACCAGAGAGGATCTTCTATTGCTCGATATGATTGACTTCGATGTTATCCTGGGCATGGACTAGTTGTCTTCTAACCATGCCATTCTGGATTGCCATGCCAAGACTGTTACTTTGGCGATGCCAGAGTTGCCTAGGTTAGAGTGGAGAGGTTCATCTATTGGTACATACAGTCGGGTTATTTCTTTCTTGTAGGCTTGACATATGGTCGCGAAAGGTTATCTAGCCTATTTGGCCTTTATTCGAGATACTGTTGTACATGAGGCCTTTGTTGTCTTTCCAATTGACTTACCAGGCATGCCACTGGATCATGACATCGATTTCCGCATTGATTTGACACGAGACACCCAACCTATCTCTATTATGCCTTATCGCATAGCTCCAATGGAGTTGAGAGAGTTAAAGAAGCAACTTCAGGAGTTGCTCGAGAAGGTATTCATCAGGACGAGTGTTACCTTAGGGTGCACTGGTACTATTTGTGAAGAAGAAGGATGGGATGCAGATGTGCATTGATTAGCGGCAGCTGAACAAATTCACCATAAATAATAAGTATCCGTTGCCGTGCATTGATGATTTGTTTGATCAGCTACAGGGTGCTAGAGTGTTTAAGATCGATTTGAGATTTGGGTATCATTAGCTGAGGATTCGTGCTTCGGATATTTCGAAGATAGCTTTTCGGACTAGATATAGGGACTATGAGTTTCTAGTGATGTCCTTCGAGTTAACTAATGCCTTTGATGAATCAGGTGTTCAGGCCATATCTTGATTCAATTGTCATTGTCTTTATTGATGAAATATTTATCTACTCGCGTAATATAGAGGAGAAGGGGCAGCATGTGATGATAGTGCTTCAAACCTTGCGAGAACAAAAGCTATATGCTAAGTTCCCCAAGTGCTAGTTCTAGATAGATTCTGTGGCTTTCTTGGGGTATGTTGTATCAGGTGAGGGTATTAAGGTGGATCCCAGGAAGATTGAGGTAGTTCAGAGTTGGCCTCATCCTACTACAACGATCGAGATCAGAAGTTTATTAGGGATAGCAGGTTATTATTGTCAGTTTGTGAGGGCTTCTCGTCTATTGCAGCTCATTTGACTAGATTGACCCAGAAAGGTGCTTAGTTCAGATGGTCCGATGATTGTGAGGCGAGCTTTTAAAAGCTCAAGACCGCATTGACTACAACATTAATATTAGTTTTGCCCTCCGGTTCAGGGATGTATATTGTGTATTGCGGCATTTCACGCATTGGTTTGGGTTGTGTATTGATGTAGGAGGCGCGAGTTATTGCATATGCTTCACGTCAGTTAAAGCTAATTACCCTGTGCACGATTTGGAGTTAGCTGCAATAGTTCATGGTCTTAAGGTCTGGAGGCATTATCTTTATGGAGTGTCATGCGAGGTCTACACAGATCATCGCAATTTGCAACATTTGTTTAAGTAGAAGGATCTTAATCTGAGGCAGCGCATGTGGCTTGAGTTACTAAAGGATTATGATATTACCATCCTCTATCATTAGGGCAAGGCGAATGTGGTCGTGGATGTCTTGAGCAGAATGGCCGAGAGTATGGATAGTTTGACATTCATTTAAGCAAAGAAGAGGCCATTGGCTTTGGACATTCAGTCCTTACCTAACTGACTTGTGAGGTTGGATATTTCAGAGCCCAACCGGGTTCTGCATATGTTGTGGCTCAGTCTTCTTTATTAGAGCGGATCAAGGCTCGTCAATATGATGATCCGCACTTCCTGGTCCTTAGAGAGACAGTGCTACTAGGTGATGCCAAGGAGGTTACTATCGGGGATGATGGTGTTCTGTGACTATAGGGTTACCTCGGCAGTATTATGATTTACACTTATTCGATTGAACGATCGCCTCAGCAGTATCGTGAATTACTTATAAGGGATATGGTCATTCGTCTCGGCAATATCGTGAATTACACTGTGGGATCTGGCCGTTTGCCTTGACGGTATCATGTAACACTATTCTTATGGGATCGAGTCGTTCGACTCGACAAACTCATGCGTATACTTGAGATTTGATTTGGTATTGTTATCAATTAATTTTTTACCTTCGAGGTAGGTTATGGTATTTAGTGAAATCGTAATAATTCTTGTCTGGGAATTTCATTATTGATATTTATTTGTCTTGTTGCTACTTGATGTGTTCCATACATGTCTACTATATGTACTTTATTGTTTTAACACTAGTAAGTGTCAAAGTTGACCCATCGTCACTACTTCTTCGAGGTTAGACTAGATACTTATTGGGTATGCGTTAATTTACTTATTCATACTATACTTCTGCACTAATTGTGCAAGTACTGAGATAGGTACTTCAAGTGGTCATTCGGTCATGTATACGCACTACCCTAGGGACTTAGCGGTGAACTGCTCTCTTTGCTTCGATCTGCATCACCCAAAGTCTCCTTCTTTTCATGTTTATCATTTCTGTCTATTTTATTTTATACAGTAGCTATAGTGGTTTTGTATATTCTACTAGATTGCTCATGCACTTGTGGTACTGGATTTTGGGGGTTCTAGATCACAATTGTACCTAATGTTATTATTGTTACTTCGCTTATATTTTATTCGCACTTTATGACTTGGTAAGAAGAAAAGTATGTTTACCATGTTTATTCTAAATTTAATTCTATGTACTTAATGAAATTCTTGATTTTAAAAGTTACGAGTGGATTGTGATGACCCGATAGGTCATTTTGAGTTTCTTTATTTTCGTGTTTCGAAACCTCGATTAGCTCCGTTTAGCATTTCTTGATTTGCATGCTTAATCCATGTCTTATTCTGGAAAATTGTTATGTGAAAACTTGAAGAAAGAATGAACTTTAGCCTTAAAAATGATTTGAGTTGACTACGGTCAAATTTTGTGTAAAAGGACTCGGATCGGTATTTTGACAATCCCGGTGGGTCCATATCGTGATTTTGGACTTGAGCGTATGCTTGGAATTGAATTAGGAAGTCTCTAACTTGTCTTGACATGATTTGTTGAAAACTAGTAATTTAAAGATTTAAGGAATTCTGAAGTTTGACCGTAGGTTGACTTTATAGCTACCGGATTCAGATTTCGGTTCCGGAACTTGGTATAGGTTCATTTTACTATTTAAGAATTGTCTGCAAAATTTTGTGTAAAACAGAGTTGATTTGATATGATTCGGATGCTTGGTTGTGAATTGAAAGTTCTTGAGTTTCTTTAAAAATTGTATGCATTTTGATGTCTGATTCATAGTTTTAAGTGTTATTTTGGTGTTTTAATCATGTGAGCAAGTTCGTATGATGTTATCACACTTGTGTGCATGTTTGGTTTGGAGCCTGAGAGGCTCGAGTGAGTTTCGAATTGGCTACAGATCAATTTTGGACTTAAGAAATCTGCTGGTTTTGCTGTTGCTAGAGTCTGAGATTTTGTGCTTCGCGATCGCGAAGGGGAAACTGGGATAGGGGCGAAAGTCCTTCGTCGCTTAGATTAGATTATTACTTCTTTGATTATTTGTTTTGTAATTATTGCTTATTTCAAAGTTGTTGAATTGGAAGTTGAAGTTTGATATCATGGCACCATATTTGAAGTTAAATTTATTCTCCGCATTGTTTATTATTCGAATTCATATTATCATGATTATATAGTGAGGAAGAGAGTAAAATCACGAAACGTGTCATTTTACTAAATTATCATTATTACATGGCGAGGAAGAGAGTAAAAGCACGAAGGGTGATGCCGTGCCATTTCATTTACGTTATCATTATTACGTGGTGAGGAAGAGAGTAAAAGCACGAAGGGTGATGCCATGCCATTTTATTCATATTATTATTACATGGTAAGGACGAGAGTAAAAGCACAAAGGGTGATGTTGTGCCATTTTATTCATATTATTGCATGGTGAGGATGAGAGTAAAAGCACGAACGGTGATGGCGTGCAATTTTCATATCATTGATTTGATTGGTTTTCCGATTTTGGTGATTTACTTGGTTATTACGTGATTTCATATATGTCGTAGTTGTTATATCTTCCGCTTTTCGCTTGTCCCCTCCCAGTTTGTACGTTATCATTCTCATTTATTATTGCTGCTTTATATACTCTTGTACAAGTTTATTTACGTAGGTGTCTTATGATAGCCTCGTCACTACCTCATCGAGGTTAGGCTCGGCACTTACGGAGTACATTGGGTCGGTTGTACTCGTACTACACTTTTGCACTTCTTGTGCAGATACTGGTATTGGTCTTAGCGGTGCTCAGTAGCTTTCTTCTCCGATTCAGTCGCAGTAGGAGACTTGAGGTATAGCTAAACGGTATCCGCGGCCTTGAAGTCCCTTTCCTTTCTATCTTTACAGTTTTATTGAGTTTCGAAACAGTTGTACTTTGTTTAGATCTTATTTATAGCACTCTAGATGCTCATATATTCGTGACTCCAGGTTCTGGGATATGTTTAGATTTCTTTATTCGGTTGGTGTTATATTACTCTACTTCATACATTAATCATTATTATTGTTAATATTTTATTCTCAATCGTTTAGTTAAATTACATATCTCATGTAAAGGCCAAGAAGCATAGAATATTCTATTGTTTCCTTGGGCCAGATAGATTTGTTCCACCGACCCAAGAGCATAATCATAAGCTTGAATCAAAATTTGAGGTTCAATTCATAAGCTCGAGGTGGAGGCAAAAAGAGTGATTCACGTCGTGCCGCGACGTTAAATCAAGCATTTGTTGGGAGGAACCCAACTTTACTGGTTTCATTTATTTGTAGTTTTTTTTAATTATTTATTTGTATTGTATTATTTTTGTAATACTGTTTTGATTTTGTAGAAGTAGGAGCATGAGACATGAAGCCAATTGGAAGGAAGCAAAAAAAGCAAGATGGTTGGAACTAAGTGTGGGGTGCCCGCATAAAAGATCAATGCCCGATAGAAGTCTGAGTACCCCATGAGCTGCTAGTGCTTCGGCCTTTGGCCTACCAGGGAGTTTCTTTTAACCTCTTATTTATGATGTGCATTAGGGACAATGCACAATTTTAAGAGTGGCTTGAGAGAAGATTGTCTGGGTGATTTCTTGTGCTATATTATGTATGTTAAAAAATTATATAAAAAAAATTAGGTAGAAATAATCCCTCTTGGTTTTTCTTATGGTCACAGTTCTTTTCCAAGGAATGACTCTTTGAACTGGGTAGTAGTTTTTTTTATAGGTAGAGTTTCAAAAAAATTAGACTTTTCACGACGTTGGATTTCTTAAACAGTTTTCTTGAGGGAGTAAAGTCTAAAGAAAAAAATACAAAAATATTTTCCTTTTTTTTTTTTTTTTGAAACGATAATGGAATGAGAAGAACTTGAGTATCTATGCGTTTTGACATGTTTTATGCCGGGACTTAGAGCTGTAAAATTTGAACTGATTATCTTCTTCGTTTTCTATATGACCTCATGCCATGAGAATATATGTGACTTTGTTTTGACGCTTAAGTTCTTTTTTGACTCCTGTGATTACTTTCCATGTGTTGAATTAATAGTATAACTGTGCGTAGTTGTTTAACTTGAGTGTCGGATCTGAGCCGTCCGGAGTGAATCATGTGCATTGTGTGATGTGAGGCTTGATTACATTCTGTGCAATTTGGGGTTAGTCTATAACTTTCCCTATGTGTTAGTCGAAATGAAATAAGTACGCTTTGTGAGTCTAGGAGATGATGTAGGTGTTTCTTTGATTGTGTATTGAGCTAGTATGCCACCATAAACAAAATTATCGTTCCATATCTCATTTGAGCCTATAAACCTTTTCTTTGGTACCCACATTACGAGCCAATTCCATTTTTGTTCTTAATTAGATCTTTTTGAACCTTTACCTACGAAGCGCTTAAATCACTATAAGAGTAAGGTGAGAGTTGGGGTAGCTTTTGAATGGAACAATAGAAAGGCCTAAAGGTGCACGTATGTTTTGAAAGTTCATTAACCGGGCAACCCAACTTCGGAGTGTGTTGAAAAAACAGAAAATAGAAGAAGAAAAATCAAGGAGAATTTGATTTGGTGGATAATGTAAATTCCCGCTCTCGAGCCCCAATTGTTGTAATCGGTACTGCGAGGCTGAGTACCGGGTCCATGCGTCTTTGGTTGGCGAGCATCAAACAACCAGCACTGCATTTGATGCAGCTGCTTCTCACTCTTTAACTCCATCAGCTTCATCTCTACATTCACCATCACCAGCAACTGCTACATCATTCCCATCTTTATCCACTCTTTCAACAGCGGTTGCTACATCATCTCCATCGGCCACGCCTGACCATGAAGAAGGTGCCCCTCCTCCACAGTCCCCAATTCATGGAAATTTGGGGAAAAATTATGCCTCCTCTTCTGAAGATCCATAGAGGAGTAGTAGTGTTACCCTTTCGGTCTCCATCGGCTGCAACTTGCTTCCAAGGCCAGTGGAACTTGCTAACTATCTGAAGCCTTTAGCTTCAGAAAAAGACTTGGAGAAGATTCAGAAACTCTCTGGGGAGTGTTTGTTGAACAATGTTATGCATAACGCCGCAGCGGTACGTTTCTTTCTTCTTCTGTTATTTCTTCTACTTTTGAACAAATACACTCTAAGTTTTACCTCTTTTTGTTTTGTAAACCAACTTTCTTGCTTCTAAGGGCCTTCAAAGGCTGATTCGTGAGAAGGAAGAACTTACTTCTGAACGGGATAGCTTTTGGTGGAACGGGACCAGACTGTCCTCCGCCTCTCGGAACTGGAAACCAAGGTTACCGAGGCCGTTGTTTTGGAGGCTCGTTCGCAGCAAAGCAAGAAACAAGTGGTAACCCTTAGTCAAGAAATTGTGCCGCTGACGGTTAGATTTGATGAAGCCAAGGCTAAGTGGGCAGAAGTCCAGAACGCCGTTCTTGCTGCAAATGATCGTGAGGCTGTCTTCGCTAAAAGAGTGATTAACTTAGAGGCAGCATTAAACTCCAAAGTGAAGAGCTTGCTGCTGTGGTAACGAAACATGCCCAGTTGGAAGAGAAGTACAGGAAAACTATCGAGCATAATAGGCTCTATATTTCAACTATTTGTGATGTCAGTCTCAAATCTGTTAGGTCCGCCCGGGCAAACCTTTCCGCCGAAGTTGCTCAACTCAAAGAAGAACTCAAGCGCCGAGCGACTTTCCTCATTGTTGATAAACTTATTCCATGTATGGTATGAGGAGAAAAACCTTGAAGAGGCCAAGACTGGACATTGATGTCTAAATTGCTAAGACTAGAGAGCTTGAGTTGGCTGCAAAAAATGGACTCCCGGCATAGTCTGGCGCTCCAGGTTCTTTTGATTCCAGTTATGAGTTTTTGGAAACTGAAGAGGGATCGGAAGGTGATGATGCCGAAGAACAAGCTGGAAAAAATGTTGAGCCATTGACGAAACCAACTCCCGGGAATGCGAATACTTCTCTTCCTCCTGATTCCGGAGATACTGTGGCTTAGCTTTTTCTTTCTTTTTCTATTTTGTACCTTTATCACTATGACGCGCCCTTGTAAATAAGAACATATCTTTTTTCTCAAGTATCATTTGAGTCTTATTTTTGTTTTGAATATTCATGCAAGTCTTTAACTTTCGTACCTGCTTAAGTATTCTGCGCATGTTGTTCTGTTCGCTCTTTATTATGTGTAATCTTGAATGATTTTTCTTCGAAGAATTTTGGTTCCGAGAATTATTCCTTTTACATGAGGGTTTAAATAAGTCTTTGCGCAAGTTTGCTTTTTGCGTCTTTTTCGTATGCAGTTTTGGGTATATTTTTTCCCGATGGCATTATGGATTCCAGGCATTGATTCTTCCGGAACCAACCCTTTAACGTGAGGGTTTTTATAAGAGAGGGCCCTCTTATGTTTACGGTGCTCTTGAAGAAGACGTCTCATGTTCATTACTGCACAATCATTTGAAGTACTTGTTTAACTTTCAAATGGTAAAATTAATCATCGTTCAAACAAGAAACAAGATAAAAATAAAAGGATTTCATTTCATTTAATTCCTTTTATTTTCAAACATACATAAGCATTTTGCTATGCAGAAAAGAAATTGCCATGACTTGTCGCTATAAAGAAATTACCATGACTTGTGGCAATGCAATTTGTTTCTACGGGGCTGGCTGTGCAGTCCCCGATCTCGATAATCTATTCAGTTTCGAATTTTTTTTCTCCGGTTGACATGGCATTCAGTGTTGCCTTATCCTCATATCATCCGTCCCCCCCAGTATTTGAATGCGAAGAATGCGAATTTAGAACACTAAAAGTCTTGTGTCTTTGAATATCCACCAATGAATTGTTAGGTAATCCTTAACTCGATAACATATCTTGCTACCCCCATTAGGAACCCATGCAATCAAGCGAAAAAATACCTAAAAGTCCTCTAGTATTGTGCTCGGGAACGATCGGGTAACTCCTGTTCAATAGCAAACTTAACTTCCCTGTGGGAATTTGCTATCGAAGCAAAGATTATCTAATAGTCTCCGAGTGAGAACTTGCTTGTTTTCCTTGTTATCAAAGGTCTTATCTCTGTTGTCTTCGTAGTATGCTTTCCGTCACTACCTCGTTAAAAACCTTTCCTTAAAAACCCAATTGGGACAAAAAATGAATGAAGGGAAAAAGAGTGCAGCACATACTTTCCGTTTGACTGTTGTTTATCAGCAGTACTATCTTTTGAGGTGAGCTACGTTCCAGTTATTGGGCAACTTGTCTCCGTTTTGATTCTCCAATTCGTATGATCCTTTCCCGGTGATGGCTGAAACCCGATAAGGGCCTTCCCATGTTGGGCCTAACTAACAGTATAGAGAACAAAGTAAGAGACTCCAAGAAAGCAAACTAAATCATAGATACGAAAAGTTTTCCTACAAGGGGGCTGGCTTCAACAACCCATAAGGAACAGCTTACCAAGCTACTCAAACAGTTAATTTGTTTATAGTCGCAAAAGTTTTCCTACAAAGGGGCTGGCTTCAACAACCCATAAGGGACGGCTTGCCAAGCTACACAACTCAGAAAACTTTTGTACTATAACCAACGTTAGCTGTTCATAACTCAAAAAACTTTCGTACTACAATAAGCTAACTTTCAAAGAGTATTCTAACTTTATTTTCATACATGGACCGGCCTTTCCATCCATTCGAAACAAATAACAAGAGAGAGATTTAGAAATCACTAACCTACTTTGAAATATCAGAGGTTGGCTCTTCGATTATAATATCGCTCCATTCACTGTTTTTGGGCCGCCATTCTGACATGCGTCAAGTCCCTGCATTCCTCGAGCAACTCCAAGTTGATTAGCATTGCTTCATTGTTCGATTCTTCATTCGCCTTGGAATACCTTAAGGTTGGTTCCCCCACTTCCACCGGTATCAAAGTTTTTGCACTGTATACAAGGGAAAAGGGGTTTCTTCTATGCTTGATTTGGCCGTTATTCGGTAGGCCCATAGAACTCCAGATAATTCTTCGGGCTAGTTGCTTTTTGCTGCTTCCAACCTTTTCTTGAGGTTTCGAATAATCATTTTGTTTATTGATTCCGCTTGACCATTTGCGCTCGGATGGTAAGGTGAAGAGGTAATTCTCTTTATCCCAAATCTTAAAGGAACTTTATAACTTTTGCGTCGATAAACTGCGGCCCATTGTCGCATGCAATCTCTTTTGGTACTCCAAACCTGGAAATTATATTTTTCCACAGGAAGTCGACCACTTCTCGTTCTCCGATCTTCTAATAAGGACCTGTTTCCACCCATTTAGAAAAATAGTCCGTTAAAATTAAAAGAAATCTTACCCTTCCGGGAGCTGGTGGTAGCGGTCCGACGATGTCTATCTCTCATTTCATGAATGGTCACGGGGATAGAACCGAATGTAGGGGTTCTGCCGTTTGATGTACTAGTGGTGCGTAGCGTTGACACTTATCACATTTTCGTACGAAGTCTTTGGCATCTTGTTCCATACGGGGCCAGTAATGTCCTGCCCAAACTAATTTCAGCACCAAAGAATCTGCACCTGAGTGGTTGCCGCATATCCCTTCATGGACTTCTCTGACATAGTCAGCTTCTGATGCTCCTAAGCACCGGGCCAACGGGCCTTGAAAGGATTTTTGGTACAATTAGCCTTTCTTGAAGCTATAACGTGCAGCCTTGGCACGCAACGCTGTTGATGCTTTGGGGTCTTTGGGCAACTTTCCATGCTTGAGATAATCAATTATTTCGTTTCTCCAGTCCCAGACCATCCTAGTTGAATTCACCTCATAGTAACTATTTGTGTCCAAGGTTGAGTTCATCAGTTGCACTACCGTCCCTGATTCCGATCCATGGATTTCTGTTGATGAGCCCAAATTTTCCAATGCATCTACCATCGCGTTATCTTCCGTCGGGATATGAGTTATTGACCACTCCCGGAATCGTGCCAATAGAGCCTGAACCTTTACCACGTATTGTTGCATATGTTCCTCTTTGGTGTCAAAAATTTCGTAGACCTGATTTACCACTAACTGTTAATCATATTTGATTTCGATGACTTCAGAGTCAAGCCCCCGGGCCAGTTCGAGCCCTGCAATCAAAGCTTCGTACTCTGCTTCATTGTTAGTTAGAGGAATCGTTCTAATAGCTTGCCTTAAGGTTTCTCCCGAAGGCGTGATTAAAACTATTTCGAGCCCGGACACTTTTACGTTTGAAGCTCCATCCGTAAATAAGGTCCAAACTCCCGATGTCGATTTTGACATCATTATGGCCTCCTTAGCTTCTAGAGGCAATAGTACCAGACTGAAGTCGGCCACGAAGTCAGCCAAGACTTGCGACTTAATTGCAATCCTTGGTTTATACTCTATATCGCAATGGCTCATTTTGACGGCCCATTTGGCCAATCTACCCTAGAGCTCAGGTTTATGGAGGATATTCCTCAAAGGGAAAGTAGTTACCACAGCTGTCAGGTGGCATTAGAAGTAGGGCCTCAACTTCCGGGCGGTGACTATGAGAGCTAAGTCCAACTTTTCCAGATGTGGGTAGCAAGTTTCTACTCTCGTTAAAATCTTGCTAACATAATAAATGGGAGATTGCGTACCTTCGACCTCTCGGACTAAAACTGCACTCACCGCAACATCTAAAGCCGCGAGGTAAAGTAGAAGGGTTTTACATTCCTTTGGTTTTGAGAGCTACAGAGGGCTTGACAAATATTTCTTCAATTCCTTCACGGCTCGCTGACACTCCGGTGTCCACTCGAAATTGTTTTTCTTTTTGAGTAGTGCGAAGAAGCGATGACATTTTCCCGATGAACGGGAAATGAACCTGCTCAAAGCTTCCAATCTCCCCATGAGCCTTTGGACTTCTTTTAGGTTAGACAATTGATCTGGGATGTCCTCTATGGCCTTGATTTTGTCGGGATTTACCTCAATTCCCCTTTATGATACTAGGAATCCTAGGAACTTACCCGAACTGACCCCGAATGGACACTTCTCGGGGTTAAGTTTCATATTATGCTCCCTCAGGATGTCGAATGTTTCTTGCAAATGCTTCAAGTGGTCACCTGCATTCCAAGACTTAACGAGCATATCGTCTATGTACACTTCCATAGTCTTTCCTATTTGTTTTTTCAAACATCTTATTCACGAGCCGTTGATAAGTGGCTCCGACGTTTTTTAGCCCGAAAGGCATCACATTGTAACAATATATACCAAAATTTATTATAAATGAAGTCTTTTCCTGATCTTCTGGCTTCATCTTGATTTGATTGTACCCAGAATAAGCATCGAGGAAACTCATTAACTCGTGCCCGGTCGTAGCATCAATCATCTGATAGATATTTGGCAATAGGAATGAGTCTTTCGGGCACGCCTTATTAAGATCCTTATAATCTACGCACATGCGAAATTTATTATTTTTCTTAGGTACTACTACTACATTGGCTAGCCAGTCCGGATATCTTACATCTCGGATTGAACCAATCTTAAGCAGACGAGTTACCTCTTCTTTGACGAATTTATTCCTTACTTTAGCAATAAGACGTTTATTTTGCCTTACCAGAGAGATGTTGGGATCCAAGCTTAACTTGTGTACGACTATCTTTGTTGGGATGCCTGTCATATCTTCGTGCGACCATGCGAAACAATCGGCATTTAAAACAGACCTGTGCACCGAGTGCTCTCCTATTCGCAAATGGAATTTCCTTTCTAGGAATTCTTCGAACAATGCAACCTGCTCCAGTTCTTCTACCGTGGACTTTGTCGCGTCCGTCTCTTCCGGTACTTGAAAATACCTTGGTACTTGATATTGTTTCGACTCTTCTGTCCCCGGGTTATCTTCCTCTAGTACGGGGGCAAGTGCCGGTTCTAGTAATTGCTATGTCGCACGTCCCTTTCCTTTGCTACTGGAAACCGCAACTGCATTCATCTCCCTTGCTGCCAATTGATCACCCCTTATCTCTTTGATCCCCTCGAGTGTCAAAAATTTTAACAATTGGTGATATGTTGAAGGCACGACTTTCATCTCGTGCAGCCATGACCTTCCCAAGATGATGTTATACCCCACGTCTCCATCTACCACTTCGAAGAGTGTTGTCTTCATTACTCTCTTATCGTTCGTGAGCAGCAAAATTTCTCTCCGGGTTGTCACGCTTGCGAGATTGAATCTGGCAAACTGTCTAGGCCCCACGGTGGGCGCCAAACTATTTACCGAAAAATGGTACAGTTGAATTTGTTCGTGATTTCTAGGCAAGTGAATTAATTTGATCCAAAAAGTGATGAAATAACTGATGAAATGTAAAATACTTAGCCTTAGAATATAGATGAAATAGCAGAGCTAATGAGTCCGGAAATAAGATTTCCGGCACAACAATGATAAGATCAAAAGCGAGAGAATAAATTGTATTAAAATAATGTATAGAATATAGTGTGAGTTAGCCAGAAAATTCATCCTCCTTTACAATGATAACTGAGCTCTCTATTTATAGTTATGTCTAGGGAAGGACGTCCTAGGATCATGTCATTCGTTAATGTCAATTATGAGGGCCATTGATGAAGATGTAATGTTATACATAAATGCCAAATTACTTGTAACGGGCCATCATCCTTAATACTGCAGAATATTCCATATTAAATATTAACGGGCGCAAAGCATTTAATACTCCTTTTATGATTGTTATTTCTTCCGGTGACAAGCGGCATAGCTACATTCAATGGTTACCTCTATCTTGTATTCCACGTGTCCTTCCTTTAAGCGACCACATGTCATGTCGTATTTTTTCTTATACATATATTGGACATGATAGTGTTTTTCCCGTATTCTCTCTAGTTTCTACTCTCCCTCTCTCAATCTTTTGGCGATTTTTCCAATGCTTCTCCTTCACTGGCAAAATCACATCACCAGGACCTTCTTTACTATCAAGTTTTTTTCTTTTTCTTTTTTTGGTGCTTATTTTGATCTTATTTGTTTAGTCTAAGTTTTGCTTCCTTTTCTTAAAAAAATTAGGGTATAAGTGTATTTGTATAATGTGAATAAGTCTCTGTTCTTTTTTCAGATATTGCGGTATGAAATGAAGTGGAAAAATGGTGAAAATCCAACTTCTTTTGATTTTCTTAGATCTAGTATATGAAGGTGAAATGGTTTGTGAGAACTTGGCAGAAGAAAAATGTATAATATTTAGCAAATAATTTAGCATAAAACAAATTTTTATATATTATTTTGAGATTTTCGATGAATTCCACAGTAAATTTTAAAATACTCTTTTTTTAACTTTTCCAACAGTGGTGGACAAAAATTGTCTACTTTCTCAGTCGTTGTTCAATTTCAGAATTTCCACGCTGATGGTAAGAAATTATAGACGACTTTTGTGGACAGAAGCTTTATTGACAAGCTAATTTTCGACGGATCAACTTCTTTCTAAATAACATCGGGAATTGTCAGACCATTTTGTACGGGATGCCCGTAAAAAACGGTAGGATTTCTAGAATTGAATCAAACTATACAATTGTTCATATATGTATATCATGGAATAATAGAATCGGACTCTGAATTAATATATTGCTTAAAATAGAATTAAAGAAAGACGGAAGACTTTTTGAGAAGTTGACCTGGTCAATGATTTTGTTCAGCCAACTAGTAATGCAATTCATAGAGTTGTTGAATAAAAACTCCAGCACCCTATGTTTCATATACAAAAATCAAATTAAGACACTAGATATTAACGATTTAATGATAACAAAAGAGATATAATTTTATCGTAAAATTGGAAGTCAAATATAAAACCTGAAATTTGCAATGACAGAGAACTGAAGAAGGCCTTTCAACAGGCTTGCTTTGACACTGAATCGATATCATAAGAGAAACATTTATTTATAATTCTATTTTTTAAGGAATTAGTATGCTACCAAACTTAAAAAATGACTTATAAACCTAAAAGAATGGAAAGAAGTTATCGATATTAGGTAAGTAATCAAATGTTTATTCCTAAAATATTAGGTAACTAATTAAATAATTAAAATTAAGGCTTGCATTGATTTGAAACTACTACTATACTAAACCGGCTGAAAGAGCGTAATTTTGACCTAAATTCCTTAGATTTAAAGTTCCTCTCTACTTAAAGGATAAAAAAGACGAACAATGTTTCTCTAAGGAACTTTATGCTTCTATAATATAAATAATTTCAAAGACCTCCTTCCAAGTTTCACTTGATCACACTGACTAACATGTATTAGTGGGTTGGTATGATTTGGTTATCTCAGTTTTGTATTTTCGATATTTCATTTCTTAAAATGCTTTAAACTAAACTTTAGATATTGTACACTTGAGATATTTTACAAGAATTCAAGTTCAACCTTCAAAATTTGACTAAACCTGTTTTTGGTAGGTTTCGAGTTAAACTTTTCTTGAAATTTTACTTGGACATCAAATATTGAATGAAGTGAAATTTTACGATATAAATGAGTTTAATATTCCCCTTCTATGTTGTGAAAGATCGATATTTTTAAAAAGTAATATTTTACTTATTTTTAAAAATCACCATTTCTGCTCTAATTACTGATGTTGAATTAATTGAGATATATTTAATAGAGAGATGAATGATACTTGGAGATCCGATTCATCTTTATATTAGGGCTTGGAATTACAGTAATGATTTTCCGGCAAAGTTCGTTGTTTCTTCTGGAGATTTATCAGTTTTCCGCCTCTTTGCACGGCCGGAACTTGGTTGGCTTTCGGAAGAAGACACCGTCACAGCCTTTCATCCGTTTCTATCATCTGCCTTGAAGCTTTCTTTCCGGAACTAAAACCGAAGCCCTCTTAAAGTGAAAATCAAAGATCTTCAATTGACTGTTGTGGTACAATTTGCCAAAAATAGTGATTGTCCCTAAGATCAAACAATACTTTTTTCTGGCAAGACAGAAGAGAGAAGTTCTCAGCTATAAGGGATTTTTCCATCGCGGCTAGATTTCTATTAACTTCAAGGGCTGCAATTTAAGTTCTATTGTTCCTCTCTTGTCTTGATATTTTAATAGTTTGATACTTTAGCGTAATTGTATCTCCTTGCCTACTTATTTTGTTCTTAAATCTTTAGTTAGTATTTGCTCTAGCATTATCAAATTAATTGCATTAGTGATAGCTTTGCCAACTTATTTATATTGTTATCTACCTATTTATATCTTTATTTTGAATCTTTGTTGCACATTTTTTTGTGACCTTTACTTGTAGATTATAGCCCCCTTTAACTCTTGTACTGTATTTTCTTCGCCTATTTTTCTATCATTTAGTTGTAGATTATAGTTCCTTTAGTTCCTTTATTTTATTTCTTCACCTGTTTTTCTGACCTTTAGTTGTAGATTATAGTTCCTGTTAGTTCTTTTATTTTATTTCTTCACATGTTTTGCAACCTTTAGTGGTAGATTATATTTCGGTAATTCATTTTATTTTTGTCGCTTGTTTTTGGGATAGTGCTTGCGTAGTGACTCGTAGATTATAATGGCTGAACGATGGTAGGGTAAGGTCTTATCCTCGGGGGTGTCAGCATGGGGGAGGTGGTGCGGGGGTAAGGGGGTAAGAGGGCTAAGGGAGCTACGAGGCTGAGAGTGGAGTGTTGGAACATAGGAACTTTAACTGGAAAATCTGTAGAGTTAGTGAAGATTCTCGAGAAAAGAAAGATTAATATAGCTTGTGTACAAGAAACTAGGTGGGTAGGAGATAAGGCGCGTGATGTGGGCAGTTTCAAACTTTGGCATTCTGGGAGGGTGGGGGGAAGGAACGGGGTAGGTATCTTGGTTGATAAGGACTTCCGTGAACTAGTGGTGGAGGTTAGGAGGGTGAATGATAGGCTGATGACTGTTAAGCTAGTTATTGGAGGTTTTGCTTTGAACAACACCCTAAGTAGGCTTGGATGAGGAAGTCAAGAGGCGTTTCTGGGAGGATTGGATGAGATGGTGCATGGTATCCCGCATACCGAGAAGCTTTTCATAGGAGGAGATTTCAACGGCCACATTGGAGTGATGTTTGGGGGATACGATGATGTGCATGGTGGCTTTGGTTTTGGAGATAGAAACAGAGGAGGAACGTCTTTGCTGGACTTTGCTAGAGCATTTGATTTGGTGATAGCAAATTCAAGTTTTCCGAAGAAGAGGGAGCACTTGGTCACCTTCCGGAGTTCAGTGGCCTAGACTCAGATTGATTATTTACTCTGCAAGAAGTCCAATAGAGGTCTTTGCACGGATTGCAAAGTCATCTCGAGTGAGAACCTCTCGGCCCTTCATAGGCTCTTGGTCATGAACCTTGAGATCGCGAGGAAGAGGAGGAAGAGGTAGATGTATAGCCAATATAGGATCAAGTGGGAAGCCTTGACGGAAGCTAAAGCGCAGGAGTTGGGGGTCAAGCTGGTGACTATGGTGGCTTAGAAGAGTAGTGGGGATGCAAGCACTTTGTGGATCAAGACTGCGCAGTGCATTAGGGAAGCCGCGAGAGAGGTATTAGGGGTCTCAAAGGGTTACTCTGGTGGTCACAAGGGAGACTGGTGGTGGAATGGAGAGGTGCAAGGAAAAGTGAAAACCAAGAAAGCAGCGTATCTAAAACTAGTGGAAAGTGTAGATGAGGAGGAGTAGAGGGCGAATGGGGAGCATTATAAGTTGGCTAAGAAAGACGTAAAACTAGAAGTTATGGCGGCTAAGACTGCAACTTTTAGTTGTTTGTATGAGGAACTCGAGGGCCGAGGTGGGTATAAGAGATTGTTCAGGTTAGCCAAGGCACGAGAAAGGAACGCGCGAGACTTGGACCAAGTGAAGTGCATCAAGGACGAAGAAAGTAGAGTTTTGTTGGATGAGGGGCTTCTCCGCCGGAGATGGCAGACCTACTTCCATAGTCTTTTGAACAAAGAGGGGGGCAAGAGCATTATACTTGGTGATTTGGAACTCCCCGGGAGTCATTATGACTTTGGGTCTTGTAGGCGGATTAGAGTTGATGAAGTTGAGGGGGCTATGCGTAAGATGAGCAGGGGCAAAGAGACCGGGCCAGATGAAATCTCGGTGGAGTTTTGGAAGAGTGCGGGCAAGGCAGGCTTGGAGTGGCTCATTAGGCTATTTAATGTCATTTTTAGAACGAAGAAGATGGCCGAAGAGTGGAGGCGGAGCACGATGGTTTCTATATATAAGAATAAGGATGATATCCAAAATTGCAATAACTATCGGGGTATCAAGCTGCTTAGCCATACTATGAAAGTCTGTGAGAGAGTGGTAGAGCTAAGAGCGAGGAGGAGTGTGTCTGTTCTGAGAACCAGTTTGAGTTTATGCCGAGGCATTCGACTATATAAGCCATCCACCTTGTTAGGAGATTGATGGAGCAGTATAGGGAGAGAAAGAAGGACTTGCATATGGTGTTCATCGACCTAGAAAAGGCGTACGATAAAGTTCCGAGGGAGGTTTTATGGAGATGTTTGGAGGCTAGAGATGTACATGTTGCCTACGTTAGGTTGATTAAGGACATGTATGATGGAGTAAAGACCCAAGTGAGGATGGTAGGTAGGAACTCGGGCCATTTTTCGGTTATGATGGGGTTCCATCAGAGTCGGCACTCAGCCCTTTTTTGTTTGCTCTGGTGATGGACGTACTGACGCACCACATCTAAGGGGAGGTGCTGTGGTACGTGCTATTTGCAGATGATATTGTATTGATTGACGAGATGCGAGACGGTGTGAACGTGCAATCAGAGGTATTGAGGCAGACCCTAGAATTTAAAGGTTCCAATTGAGCAGGACCAAGACAGAATACTTGGAGTGTAAGTTCAGTGGCGAGACCTAAAGAGGGGAAGGGGAGGTGAGGCTGGACTCGCAGGTCATCCCTAAGAGAGGGAGTTTTAAGTACCTTGGGTATTATTCAGGGGGATGGAGAGATCGATGAAGATGTCACACATTGTATTGGACGGGATGGATGAAATGGAGACTCGCTTCCGGTGTTTTGTGTGACAAGAAGGTGCCACCGAAACTTAAGGGTAAGTTCTACAAAGTGGTGGTCAGACCAACGATGTTGTATGGGGTTGAATGTTGGCCATTCAAGATCGCTCATGTCCAAAAGATGAAGGTAGCAGCAATGAGGATGTTAAGATGGATGTGTGGGCACACCAGGTTGGATAGGATCGTAAATGAGGTTATCCGCGACAAGCTGGGTGTGGCCCTCTATTGAGGACAAGATGCGGGAAGCGCGACTTAGGTAGTTTGGTCATGTGAGGAGGAGGAGCACAGACGCCCCGGTGAGGCAGTGTGAGAGGTTGACATTGGAGGGCCTACGGAGAGGTAGAGGTAGGCCAAAGAAGAGGTGGCGAGATTTGATTAGGCAAGACATGGAGCAGATTCAGCTGACCGAGGACATAACCCTTGATAGGAAGGTATGGAGGTCAAGGATTAGGGTAGTAGAGTAGTTAGTCTAGGGTGTTCATAACAGTAGTATTGGCACGCAGTCTCGCTTTCTGTTGGTAGTAGGTTTTTCTGACTAACCATTATTTTCTTTCATTGTTAATCACCTTACTACCTTGTTGTTTTTATTCTGCTTTTATATGGCTTTTTGGTTCTTGTCTATTTTTTCATTGATGTGGTGCTTATGCTTTCTTGTCCCGAGGGTCAATTAGAAACAACCTCTCTATCCTCACAAGATAGGTATAAAGTCTGCGTACACACTACCCTCTGTAGACCCCACATTGTGAGATAATACTAGGTATTTGTTGTTGTTGTTGCATTTCTTAAAATATTATAGCTATACCGATTTCATATCTAATTAAATTCGATATGGTCGGCTTGTCTTCTTTTGGTTCGATTTATTCCGTCCGGTAACTTTGATTTGTTCTACTTGAATATTAACTAGTGCATAAATTATAATATTCTTAATGAAATTACCATATTCCTTAGTACTATATTCTTAATTAAAGTACTATTGATAATTATTTTGTCCAAAACCAAGTACTAACCCATAGAGAAAAGTTACATAAATAAATTTGATAATTTTCAACGCCTTATTACTTTTTTAGAGTTAATTGCTGAACTTAGAAAATACAACAATGACTAATCCGATAAGTGCAACTAACCGAGTAAGAAACACCCCAAAACCTTAGAAATATTTATGTTAAGTTGCTTGGCAACCTGGAGAATAATAGTCAGAATTTCTAGCCTAACTTGTTCCCCCATTTTTCCTAAAGTACACGGTCTTTACTGTCAACCTCAATATGAATGCCAAAGAAAAATATCTGTAACTTAGTATGTTATAATTGATTATATGTGTAACTTAATATACATTTTGGGTATGATGTCGGTATTTCAGTATTATTTCTTAAATACCAAATATTATACTAATACCAATTTTTTTTTAAACTTAAACCAAATACCATACAAAATATCAAAATACTGAATATTACATACTAATTTTTTTTATTTTGGTGGTAATTCATTATTTACCATATTATGCACAATCCTAACTGACTTCCCTCATGCTTTACGATATTACAATTACCTCCCTTATTTTTATTTTCTTATAATTTCTTTTTACTTAATATAGACGAATTAGAATTTGATTAAGTTTACCCTTTTTTAATAATAAACTCTTCTTTTATCAAAATTTCTTATTCAACAAAATCTGGGGGTCATACCTTTGTTCGAGAATACCGAGAGTTTTGTGCCTTGTTTTTCTTTATTCGTTTGATTGTTAGGCAACCAGACACCCTATTATAATTTGGGTATGGATTCAACTTCTTTGATTGAGTTTTATTGAAAGTGGATTGAGAAACATAACAAAGAAAATAACATCCTGACACTTGCTTAGCCATTAGAGAGTAATCAAAGTTGTATTGACCCAAATTTTTTCATACCCAGATGCGTCTTTCATACCTCGGAAGTTGGATTTCTTTGTGAACATGTGTGGAAGACCTGGAATTTCTATAGCTAAAAGTTTTTATAAAAAGGATTTTAGCCAACATATCTTGTAGGCGCTTAAAAGATCTCTCATAAGCGCTTAAGAGATCCTACTCTCTTCCAACTTCAATATACAATTTTTACAACACCCAAATTAGAAACAATGTCTTGTAGAGAGATTAATTAATTAAATAAAAAACCAAGGACAACAAATTAAAGATTCTATGAAAATTAATGACGAAGCTAAGCTAAAAAAACCATTTGATTTTTTGTATATCCATTAAAGTGTTGATAATATACTAAAATAAATAAATCAATTGGACTGGAAGAGTTGATTTGACACACAGTAAGCTTTTGCTCGTAAGCTGCCAAAAATACCATTGTACCACAATAATTACTATTACTTTTTATATTCAATAGATCTCACAGGAAAGGAAATGAGAATGTTGACACATTCTCATAAATAAACAAGAATCTTTCTTTTTAAACTTGATAAAAAAAGATGGATTGAATAAAAGAGAGAATAATATCTCATAAATAAAGCTTTTCATTTTACTTTCTAACAAAAAGCTAAGGCTGCCGAAAGCTAAAAGAACAAATTGAATCAAATAATATTTAAGAAGAATGACCAAGAAAGCCACCACCTCTCATCCTCTCCCTCTTATCTAAAATTTCATTACCAATAAATAAATAAATAAATAAATAAAATCAATGAGAGAATCCCTCACTTCAAAACAAGAACCCAATTAAAACCCCAAGAGCCATAACTAAGCTAGCTTTCAATGTAGCAGAATTGCTAGTAGGAGCCACAGCTGGACCATCAAAATCTGTCGGAGAAGGTGCAGGTGCACCCATGAATCTCCTCATGTTGTTCTCAGATAAGGTCACCACTATCAGTTTCTGGCCTTGCTCACAATGACCTTTTGCTCCACTAATAAAATAGTAAGCTCCTGAATGTGTTAGCTCTATCTTTGTATTCCCATCATTGTGCACTGCTATTGGACTTGAACTGTTGCATGTCGCATAATCCCTCTTGCTCACTTGTAAAACTGAGTCTTTTTTCCCATCATACTTCCACACTGCCAAAGGAAAAATATATATATTAAAATTGGTATGTTCATGTGTTTATGTTGTATACACTGTCAGAAATTTCTAAGGGTGTTCAAACTTAAAAGAAGTAAAAAAAAAATTTCGAACAAAGAATATTCAATATATATGTTATATATTAGTTCCACTCACTGTGAGCAATAATGACATATAGTTATTTTTTTTAGGTGTCTTGCAGTATAAAAACTCTTTTACACGTACGTCCGAGCTAATAATAAAATTGCAGATAAAGTTCAGATTATTATAACATACCAAGAGAATCTCCAATGAGGAAGCGAGATTTTTCAGCCCAGCGATTTAGAGAATCTGATTCAGAAGCTGGAATTTCCCAAGAATCCGTTTTGCCCCCAACCAAATGGTCTCTAGCTTCTGAGAAGCTCAATAAGAGGGAAAAAACAACCGCCACAGAAGAAGAAAACACATTTCTTGAAAAACCAGCCATTTAATATGAACCGATATGTTCAAAATAAAAAGAAGTTTTTCTTCAACAGCTACACTAGTTTTTATAAATAGAAGTTGATGGAGCAAGAGAGATTTGTATGATAATATTTTCTTTCTATGTATATATAGGGGAGGAGAAAAACTAGCCGTTAGAGTAATGCAGCTAAAGAAGCAAGAAAACTAGCCGTTAGATAAAAAGTAGGAGTACAAGATAAAGGGTTGAAACGGTCAAAAATTATTTGCGCTTTTATCCGTTATCCTTACTTTACTTGGGCTTAATCCATTCAGGTATTTGGTCTGGAGGGTCCCGATAATCGAGGACGGATGGCCAAGAATCGCCAAAGCTATATGCCTATATCCTCAACTTGCTCCAAATCTCCAAATCCATCAATTAATTTCGATCTAGCCAAAAGTATACTTAACGAGGTAAAACAAGTCATAAATATTAACCCCCACAATTTAAGGTTATGTCAAAACCAAAAGTCAAAGTCGAGCTCTACTGGTCAAACTTCAAAACAAAAGTCAAGAACTCCGTTAACGCATAATCTCACGAGTCTTTTATAATTTTATCTAAATCCATTTAGATCTAGTGATGTTTCGTGAAGTTTTTAACTCTGTTAGTTTGAGGGATCAAAATTTCACATTTATATTAATTGAAAGTCAAATTCGCTCAATCAAGTATACTGGGATCAAATTTGAATAAGGCTATTTCCTTTTTTTAAGAGTTTTGTCATATAGCGGGATGTCATTTACAATGGAAGCATATTTGCTTTGGTGGTAATTAAATTTAAATCTGAACTTCGTCGTTTCGGTAACTCCGTTTTAACCTGGTAACCACTAGCCGAACACTTGTTGTGAAAAATCAGAAGAGCCAAAAGACAAATAAAAAGGATTTAACTAATTATACACACGTTATTTACAGAAATAATATAATATTTTATAATTATTAATATATTCTGACTGATTATAAAAAGTCATTTTGTATTTTAAATTATGAAAAGTACTACGACAAAACCTATCATCATATATAAACTTAACTAATTAATTGTTTTAAAATATGTGTACACTACTATGTAAGTTAATCACCAAACGAAAATATAAGCGAAGGTTTCTTAACCTTTAAGCACGTTGCCTGGTGAGTCACCACGTACCAGCACTTATCCTTTACCGCCCTTACGTCCATACTTCATACTTGAATATACATGCAACTTCTCGTTATGTGACACAAAAGAGAAAACGTGTCTACTCCCCACAGCTTTATCCTCAGCTCCCCCTCTTTACACCTACTCAAACATCACTTGATCACCAAGTAAAAAAAATTAAACCTTATTAGGGTTATCTCTAAAGGAATAGAAGAAATGGCTGGTGGTGTTATGAATCGGTTGCGAAGTTTACCTTATAGCCCAGGCACCATAGCGGTCGGCGGCGCCGTCGTGGTTGGCGGAATTTGGTACTACATGATGTACATGAAGAAGAAACCAGAAGATGCCGCTAGGGATGCTGCTAAGGTTGCCAGTGGTATTGTTCGTCCTGAGGATACTCGTAAGTAGATAATTTAGGCATGTAAACTCTAGTTATTTTTTTTTCCTTTTCCTCTTTTCTTTTGTCTGGTGTGTGTTTCTGGCAAAAAGTTGAAGTATCATATTTTCATATCAGTCAATATTTCCTTTGTACTTTCACATTACTGTATCGTGATTGGCGAATAAAGAAAGAATTCAGGACAGTGGTCGAAATCCGCTAAAGAGTTTGGTCCCAGAGTGTGTGCGGAGTTAACTAATATGCGCGACCTACACCGGCCGGTTTAGCAAGTGTCAGGGAAAAAAAAAATTTCTACTGTATAATTTTGCTTTATGATTTTTGTTTTATTAATATTTGCCTTCTCCGATGATGAAATGAAACATAAAATCGGAGATATGGCGTTATACTACCTGGCTTGGTCCTTTGAAAAGTGGAAGTAGTCCAAATTTGCAAATAGTAATTCTTAAGTTGCATTTAATATATCAATTAAAAATAGAAGTTTAATATTTTATTACTATAAAAAACGATAAGTATTGTATCATTCAAATGACAAATCGATGTATTTAAAATTCTTATGCTATTATCAGTAGTTCGTTTGTGTCTTGAAAAGACATTCTATTGAAGTATGGATGCTTTGGTTTAGCCAAAGGGTGTGGTGGAGTAAATGAAAAATCATAGACAACACTTTTCCTTTTAATGAGTTTTTCCTCCTGAACAGTGGTAGCTCAATTGACACTATTTACTAATCAGTTATTCGTTCATTTTTCTATACTACCTTTTTTTTTTTTTAAATAAGAATTTGAATTAATTGATCACAAAGAATTGACCAATTGATAGAGTACTCCGATGCCCAATTCTTAATTTCTATTTTCTATTCGATAGCTGGAAAAAAGTTGCTCACTTTTCTATTCTATTTCTGGGAAAAAACAAGAATATGTATTGATCAGCCAGTCAGTTTGCCAGTGTATGAACCGATAATTTCAGAGCATGTATAAAATCTGTAATGTTTTGAAACACACATTATTAAACCTGTCATATTGATGACAACAACAATTAAGCTCGCACAGGAAGTTTTTTCATGTCATTAAGTGCTTCAATTCACCAGAGGAAAAAGGAGGGATGCTTCAATTCACCAGAATAGATGCTTGCCTCCAGGAAATAACCAAACGAGATATATATACGATTAGTAGCACTAGAAAGAACTCTGCCGCAGCCGTACAACAATTTACAAATACGCATAGTTTATATGGTTAAGTGATAAAATTGAATAGTTAATCCATGACATCGATGTGAGGATATGTTTAGTTAGTTAGTGAATTTTGGGGTGGCAAGAGTGGCTCCCTGTTTGCTCCGTTCAATCGGACCAGGTTATTTTAATGATGGGTTAAGTTTGGACACAATTTAATTGAGGGAGATTTTATCTCCTATAGTAAAGATATATATTTTATTAATTATAAATTAGAATTATTTTAAAATATTATTTTCTAAAGTTATTTTTTATATTTTATAGCAAAATAAATATTATGGTATACATTGTTATTGACCATTAAATAAGGCATGAGATAAGCTATTTATATTTCTCTCTTTCTTTCAATTAACATGTGATTTTCTCTCAGAATTTTTCTTCTTTCTCTCTTTTTTCTTTCTCTTGGAGCAAAACAGGCCGAAACAATACATGAAAGAGAAACGAATCATGAAAGAAAACCTAAATATCTCAAAATCAAAACATGAAAGTAAATCTATAATCAAAAAAGAAGACGGAGATATCTTGGGTGACGGCAAGATTGAAGAGAAACAGAGATCCTTAGCGCAGTAAGTAAGAGAGAAAAGAGGAAAAAGCAGTCGAATTGGAAGTGTTGTAAATTGTAAAGGAAGATGTAATGAAGCGAGTCTTGGCTGGAAAATGCCATCTCTGGCGAACTTTCTTCTTTTCTTTGTTATTTAGTTACATACAATAATATAAATACATTAAATTTTGTACAAATTTATTCAAACACATTGTATTTTTGTATAGATACATCTTTATAGCCTGTGTTTATGTATTTCGAAAGTCTGTATCTTTTTAATACGGTTGAATACACATGTACAATATGCATAAATACATGAATTAAATATTGAAATACACTGAATACAAACATTAAAATAGAATAGAATATAAACCGCGAATACATTTAATTTTAAAATACATTGAAATATAGTAAAATACACTGACTACAAATAAAAATATAGTGAATACAACCAATAAAATATATGGAATACAGCAGTAATAACATGTATTAAGAATAACTAAAATTTTGTTAACACAAATACATTTGAATACACCGAATATAGAATACAGTAAATACAAACGTTGAATCTAGTGAATACAATAGTAAAAAAAAAAATTGAAACACTCTAAATACAACTAAAAAAATTATTTTAATTAGTTGGGTTGATAATGAGGCATGTTAGAATTGATTTTGTTGCGTTATATTAGGAGTGTATCACGCTAATTGATATTATTTTCGTTATTAGATAGCTGGACATACTTATTTTTAAGGTGATTGTCGTTACTGTATTCCTGAATACATGGCGCGAATACATATGAGTACATGCACGTTCAGTTGGACTACTTTGATTTTAGGTGCTTTTTACTGTTGTATTCATGAATACAACAGCGTGAATGCATGTGAATACATACGCGAACAGTTGGACTGCCCTGATTTTGGGCGCTTTTTGCTGCTCTATTCATGAATACATGGCGCGAATACATACGCGTACAACTAGACTGCACTGATTTTTAGGCGCTATTTGCTGCTGTATTTATGAATATAGCAGCGTGAATACATCGAATACATTACCGTAACAACTGAAATAGTAACTCTATGAAGTAATTATGTATATGGCAGCTATAAAAAGTTAATAGCCACTAAACAATAGTGGTTTTTGAAAATTCCTCTTAATTAAATTTAAGTATTTTCAGTAGCTCAAATTAGACCATGATTTTAGCCCAAACTGATCATGAATAGCAATTGCTCTTTAAAGCTTCTACGAGTGTGTTTGGTATGAAGAAAAATATATATTTTTAAAATTATTTAAAAAAAATATTTTCAAGTGTTTGGTTAGAAAATCGAAAATATGTTTTCGCAAAATAATACTATGTTACTCTTCTCAAATCCCTCCATCCAAATTCCACGTTTCTTGTGCCCTCAACCCCAGCCCCTCTCTCCACCCTTGCCCCTCTCTCCAATAACTCAATATTTTCATGACTCTATTTTCTTTAAGAATTCAATTATATTTTTTAAAAATTCATCCAAAGGAACTAATGTGATACTTTACTTTTTCACACAAGATATTGAAATTTGAGCTTCATAACCGGAAAAAAAATTCCTTTTCTTGTTGAAATAAAACAAAAGTACTATTTCTACAATATGAGAAGAAAGTACTCTTTTTGTTAAATAAAAAAAAATACTTTTTCTACAATATGAGAAGAAAGTACTCTTTTTTTGGTTGTTGTAGAAAGTATTCTTTTTTGTTAAGTAAAAGAAAACATTTTTTCTACATCATGAAAAGAAAGTACTTATTTTATTGAAATGAAATAAAATATTTTTTCTACATCAGAAAAAAGAAAACACTCATTTTGTTGAAATAAAAAAGTAAATACTCTATCTACAACATAAAAGACAGTACTCTAAATAATATTTTTGTTTAGGATGAGGGTGGAGGGTTCGGGGGAGGATGGGAAGAAATTGAGGAAAGAAATCGTTAAACATGATTTGACATTTATTCCAAAAATAAGACAAGAAGCAACATGAAAAAAGGAAACAAAAAATTCATCATCATAAAAATTTCTAGAATGATAGTTTCGAAAAGTAAAAATAAAAATTATTGCTATATATGTGGAATTATTTTATTTATGCTGTTTAAAAGTTGAGAATATTGTAAATATTTAGATCAATTTGGACGGGTTGGATTACAACTTATTATTTAGCCCTTTTTGACCTAGTTCATTTTAGCTCAAATAAAACTCTGGCAGATTGTATGACCCATTTAATAAGTCAGCCCATCTTGACTGGTCCAAATACAGCCCATTTGCCACCCCTACTTATGAGTTGACCTATACTTTCTTTGGATTCAACTATAACCGACTATATACTGAGCTGGCATTCTGTAACCAGCCGGCTTGGCTATAGTAATTTACAATCGGAGAGGAAAAATGTTCCTACCATAAGTGAAATTGTGATTGAAATTGTTGGAATCTATGGGTAAAAGAGAAGTGTCTTTTATTTTATTTACTTATTATTTTTTATTTTCTTTGATCTTGAAATAGTCAAATCACCGTTGAAATTTAGCTGTTAATTAGCTGTTAGGAACTAGCTGTTAACTAGTCGTTGGAGAAATACCTATATAAACTTCTTCCTCTTCCTCCCATATATAGGATTATTATGAATAATGATATAAATTTTTAACTCTCCTTTCTATTTCTTCACATTCGAATATGTTAGGTATTTTTTCTTAAATTTTTTGCTAATTTTGTTCCTAATTATAATTAAAAGAGCTTGCTGAATCTTGGGAAATATTTCTATTTTATTCAACAGTATGTGAGCAAAATATTTTTAAGGACAATGTCCTTGACAAGCCTCAATTAAGCTAACGCTTCTTGTTTATAGTTAATTTTTTTAACAATGTTAAGGATATTTCTTATACTGTTCTTATGGAGAATATCAGATCTAGTGAATTTCCCACCAACTATCAAACTCACTAAGACGAAAGAAACAAAATTAAACTAACTTTTGTTATAAAATCTTGAATTATGGTGGATTTCCATAACCACTAAACGAGTAATCTCACTACTCTTCTCCATTATCTCCATAACACCCCCCATGATCTTACTCCAATGCTTCATGACATATTCAATGATATATTTATGTAGTGACCATTCTACTCAATAGTGGCCAATTCTCTCAATAGTGGTCATTCCACTAAATAGTGGCCATTTCACTCACTATTTTACAATAGCAATTCATCAATTTTCATGCCTATATAAATGCCTTGTAATAGATAGGAAAGATAACATAATTGAAGAAGAAAAAAGAATCTCTCTTCTCTTTCTCTCTATATCTCTTAGCTTGTTTTTTCTTGTTCTATATTATTACTTTGAGCTATATTTCATAACACGTCATCAGCACGAATGACTTATTTCAGGTGCTCTTTAACTTCCATGGCGTTGCCCAATACCAAATTGGCGGCAAGGTAACTTTATTCTAATTTTTCTTCAAAGTGGTAAGGGTTTATACATTCATACCACTGCACAAAAATCTACTTTTATGTTCTTTAATCCTAAGAAATTAGATCTAATATGAAGTTCCTTTTCGTAGAGTTTTAGTCCTAGTTATCAGTAAGGAACATAATTATTGCATCAACCAAACCCAAGTGAAAATTTAAGAAGCTGAGATATACGAGATCTCTATTGTCCAGGGAGTGAATTTCATTATGCATTCTAATATTAAATTATTTTGTGATTAAGGGCTAATATGGTTTATATTACACAATAATATAATTATAGTTTTGCAGAGAAATGAATTTGTTAAATCAAGTACGACCATACATAAGATCTCTTTGCCTTCATTCATTATAGTGGTGTTTTTATGAGTTTGTGCATGTTATGCAGAAATATATGGCATCTTTGAGATCATAATGTTTATCAATAGTATATAAAGCTAATGATTAAAAAAAGGATAGCGTAGCATCGAACTATAGCACTATCTTTGGTCTTTTCGATAACAATCCAATCGGCCGTTTTGAGACTATTAGCCTGAACCCCTATTTATTGCTCCCTCTATTTCATTTTGTGATTACGTGACTCGCCGGGATGTTTGGTTTTTGATTTCGGAGCGAAATGAGACACATAGTCCCGAAAATGGAAGTTTAAGATATAGGATTTGACCGTAGTTTGATTTGTGTGAAGACGACTCCGGAATGAAGTATTGACGTTTCGTATAGCTCTGTCGGATGATTTTGGTATTAGGATTATATCTGGATGTTGATTTGGGGATTCATAGGTCGTTTCGGTGTTGTTTGGCGAAAGTTGAAAAATTGGATAATTTTTGAAAAGTTTGACTGGGAGTGGACTTTTTGATATCGGGGTCTGATTTTGATTTCAAAAGTTGGAATAGGTTCGTAATGTCAAATATGACTTATGTGCAAAATTTGAGGTCAATCGGACTTGATTTGATAGGTTTCGGCATCGAATGAAGAAGTTAGAAAGTTTTAAAGTTCATTAGACTTGAATCGTTGCGCAATTCATGTTTTGAGTGTTGATTGATGTGATCTGAGGACTCGACTAAGTTCGTATGATGCTTTAGGACTGGTTGGTATGATTGAGGTCTCGGGGGCCTCAGGTGGATTATGGATGATTAACAGATCAAATTTGGACTTGAAGCATTTGTTGGGATTCTGCCTTCTAGTGCATTATCACCTGCAGAATTTTGCTCACAGAAGCGAGCGGGCGAGCGTAGAAGTAGGGCTGAAGAGGGTGGCCAGTGATCGCAGGTGCGACGAGGAGGTCGAAGAAGCGGTGTCGCTTCTGCGGAAGGATGATCGCAGAAGCGAAAGAGAGCTTGGGGAGGTCGGTCTGCAGAAGCGGACGAGTTTGCGCAGATGCACACCCGCAGAAACGGGATTCGTGTCCATAGAAGTGGTTGGTCAGCGTTAGTGATTTTCCGCAAATGCGGTTAGCTGACTGCAAAAGAGGAGCCGCAGGTGCGGTAGTAAGGTCCGCAGATTCACTGGGCAGAAAAAGGGAATTTTTGAGAGTTTGATTTCATTATCCATTTTTGGACCTAGAGAGCTTGGTTTTGGCAATTTTTCAAGAGATTTTCAGAGGAAACATTTGGTTAAGGATTCTTGACTTATTTTTTATTAATATCCACTAATCTATCATTAATTTCTTCATTTAATTGAGGATCTGGGTTGAGAAATTTGGGGGAAAATGGTGAAGGTTCTTTAAATCGAATTTTTGGGTTTTGAAGGGCCAAATGAGGTCGGATTTGAGTAAATCTTATATGGTTAGACTCGCGGTTGAATGGGTGTTCGGACTTTATAATTTTTGCCGGGTTCCGATGTGGGCCCAAGTCGAATTTTTGGAGTGATTTTTAACTCTTTGCTAAAGTCGTAGATTTATTCTTTTAATTAGTTTATTATAGTTATATTCATAGTATGTAACTTTTTTAGCTAGATTCGAGCCGATCGGAGTCGGAAAGTCGAGGGAAAGGCATTTCTATTAATTGATTGAGCGAGATTTGGGGTAAGTGACTTGTCTAACCTTGTGTGGGGAAACTCCCCTTAGGTTTTGGTACTGTTATGATATTTGCAATACGTGAAGACGTGTACACGAGGTGACGAGTGCGTACTCGGGTTAAATATTAAAAATTCGGTTCTTGCTAAGTAGCTTTATTTTTAATTCCTTAAGTGAGTTACTCTAGCATGTGTAGTCATCATGTTTAGCGTAATATCGCATGTCTACGTGTCTTATCTCTTACTTGCAATTTGTGCAACATGCTTAGTAGGATTACCTGCTACCTTGATTTTGTATATAGTCTTTAATGGTAGGATTCCTTGTTGTAATTTCATTGCCTATTGGTATATATTGCATATCTACTTTTGGGACTACGAGGCGGTTCCTCGGGAGTGCCCCTGTTGTGTATTCAGTTTTGGGACTATGGGATTACGAGGCAGTACCTCGGGAGAGCCCATGTTGCATATTTACTTTTGGGACTACGAGGCGGTTCCTCGGAAGTGCCCCTGTTGTGCATTTACTTTTGGGACTACGAGGCGGTACCTTTGGAGTTCCCCTGTTTTGTATTTACTTTTGGGACTACGAGGCGATACCTCGGGAGCGCCCCTGTTGTACCTCTATCTGCTGTGTTGTTATCTTTCTGTAATTTCTCATTGCTCGCTTCTTAGTCATTTCCTTATATTATTATACCTTCTGCCTTGTTTTCTATTATTTTCAGTAGGGCCATGATCTGACCTCGTCACTACTCTACTGAGGTTAGGCTTGGCACTTACTGGGTACCGTTGTGGTGTACTCATACTATACTTCTGCACATCTTTTGTGTAGATCTAGATACTGCTTACCAGATCAGGTACTAGTGAGATAGCCCGTACATGGAGACTTCAAGGTACATATGCCAATGTTCACAGACCTCGGAGTCCCCCTCTATCTTTATTATGTTTTTTTTTTTTCATTAGATTCTGATGTATAGAGATACATAGCATTTCCTCTTTAGAGCTTGTGACTTATTTCTACTGGGTTTTGGGAGTTGTAATTATTTTGAATCGCAGTTCTTATCAATTCAGATCTTGAGGTTGAGTTTCAGCTTATTATTCAGTTATTCCGCAAAATTGTTAGGCTTGCCTAGTCTTAGAGACACGGTGCCATTACGACATCCCACAGAGAAAAATTGGGGTCGTGACATTTCCCTTCCTACATATTTTGATTCTTGATGCATGAGACTTAGTTTTGTTTGTTTGATGTTGAGTTAGACTTACATTTATAAGGATGAGTGTGGTATTAAAATGATTATTAAATTGGAGAGGTATTGTGACTATCAAAATTACTACTATAATTGAAGGCGTATTACAACTCTATGTTTACATGATTTTAAAATTATAATTACAACTTAGCCCCAGAATCTATTTTCAATTAAAATTGTATTGAAAGAACATCAACCTGATACATACATTTGGAAATATTCTTTATATTTTCTGTCTTAAATTAGCCCCTGCAGTAGCAATATCCTCAACTTATTCAAGAGATATTATGACATTGATTTATGGTCCATTTGAACTCCAGTAGAATTTAACAATAAATATTCTGACCATAAGAGTTATTATATTCTATATGTATCATTAAAACTTAATTCACTTATGCATACAATCATGAATGGTAGTATTTTATGGTCCCAATTTACTTTGACAGATTATGACATTGATTGTGGATAAGATATCATATTCAAGTTGTGATGCTCCATGATGATAAGAGTTGGGTTTGAGTCATGATTCATTATGGTCTAACATGCCTTTATATTGGTAATAGTATTGGGTTGAGTCCCAATGTATCATATTGATGATATAATGATGACTAAAGAAAAATAAATATTTTTCATGAAACGACATGAAGTGCGTCCCACTTGATTTGCTCCATTCTTGAAGTGAATATAGTAGCGATAAAATAAGTCTAAATAAAGACAAATGATTGAGGAATGAATGTGGATCCGCCAAAGACCAAAATAATAATAGTGTCATGACCCAAAATTCCACCACAAGTGTCGTGAAGGCACTTAGTCTCTAAGACTAAATAAGCCGATTATAATCACAATTCAAGCCATTTTTTTGAAACATATAATTTAATACAAGTGTCAAAACCAAAAGCGAAAATAATTATAACAACCTCCTAAGACTGGTAATACTAAGTCACGAACTCTAACTGAATACATGGGATGATCTCGAGGATCGAATATACAATACTATTCGAATAAGAGTTGACAACAGAATAACATAGAAAGACTACAAGGTACTACGACGACCAAGCAGCTCTATCTTGAATCCTTGCGATCACACTCTAATCTCTGTCCGAATTCGATATCTTCAATACCTGGCTCTGCACAAAAATGGGCAGAAGCGTAGTATGAGTACACCACAGTCGGTACCCAGTAAGTATCAAGACTAACCTCGGTGGAGTAGTGATGAGGTACCGTCAAGACACTCACTAGTCAAATAATATGTGCAATATAGCAGTATACAATAGTACCAGAAAACAACTATCAACGATAGCAACAAAATCAACACGAGATATAAATAACAAGGCAACAAGAACACCATAATTATTGCTCAAACGAATAAGGAACAAAAGTACAACCAATTAATCAAGTCCTTCAAATATAAATCATCCACGTATAATTCTTTTCAAATAAATATCTTTCGAATATACTTTTTTCAAATAAATATTTCTCGGATATAACTCTTTCAAATAAATATTTTTCGAATATAATTCTTTCAAATAAATATCTTTCGAATATAATTATTTCAAATAAATATCTTTCGAATAAAAGTCACTCCGTGACACCTCATTTCATAATAATAAAACACCGATCTTAGCCCACTTTCATATTTTCGTACACGGATCTCAGCCCACTTTCATATTTTCACGGCACCTCGTGCCCATATTTTTATCATAACCGCACGGACAACTTACGTCCCAATAATAAAATTAAATATATTTTTACGCACCTTGTGCCCACATTTTATATCACATTTGCATGGATAGTTCACGTGCCAATATCAAAATCATTATACACCCACGACACCTCGTGCCCGCATTTCATATCACAACCGCACGGACAACTCATGTGTCGATAACGTAATTCGTCCGCAATAGCCGCAGGCTCACAATCTCAACATGTATTAGACTATTATCAAATTTACTGAATTAACAAAACATGTTGCACAAGATATAAAATTATATACAAGAAAAATCACAACATCACATAAAAATCACCAGCACAATAACCCCACATCATCACATATCATCCCTGACAATAGCTACCCTTTTCTCTCCTACACCAACCCTTATCACTCCTATAATAGCGTTCCTTATCCCTCCGCCCTGACAATATTAATAGCCACCCTTATCTCCTATAACCATCCTTATCACTCCTATAATCCGTTTAATAGCCTCTCTTAGCACTCCGCCCAGACAATATCACAACACACATAACAACAGTGAAATACCACCCTTATGCCTGCATAAAATCAATAGTGGAATGCCACCCTTATACGCCGCATAACAGTAACCCAAATCACACAACAATTCACACAGAATATTATCACAACAACACAGAATAATCAACTCGTATTTATAAATTGTCCATAGGCCACAACCTTTCCAAAGGTACAACAAAATCAATCAATTTCACAGCAGATAGTCCATGGCTCAACACAATGTATATAAAATCAGAAAAACAACAAGGATGGGGAAAATAACTCAGCATAGGACAACGCCTTCTTTAATCCAAATTGTTGATAAATATATTAATGTCTCTTTTTAATCTAATTTAATTAATTATTTACAAATGAAAAATCCATAATGTAATTATTTTTAGGAAATATCAACCCAACAAGCACACGTAATTCACATAAAAATAAAAGTAGCAACCACACCAAATTATCATATAAAATAAATTTGACAAACAAAGAATGAGGCATGACAAATAAGGATTAATAAATGCCAGCAATTTTCAATCTAATACATAAAAATACCTAAGACATTAAATCAATAATATTTGCACATATGAGCCCGATTACGTACTCGTCACCTTGCGTATACGGCTTTCATATTACAAAAATGGCACATACAACTCAATGCCTAAGGGGTAATTCCCCCGCTCAAGGTTAGGCAAGATACTTACCTTTTTGAAGTTAGGCCAATATTCCAAAAGAGACTTCTTGCGTGAAATGACCTCCGAACAGCTCAAATCTAGCCAAATTAATTACATAACTTCATTAAAATTTATCGAAAATAATTCCAGATAATAAAATGTCGACTTTAAATTTCACATTAAAAAGTCAACCCGAAAGTCAACACAAGGCACGCATCTCGGAACCCGACATAATTTCACGAAATCTGAACACCCATTCCGACACGAGCTCAACCATACCAGTTTTATCGAATTCCAATAACAAATCGTCCTCTAAATCTACATTTTTTTTCGGAAGATTTCACAATTTTTTTCAGTTTCTTCAATTAAATTCGAAATAAATAATAAATATAACCATGGATTTATGAAATATAACCATGCATGCCGGGTTCAAAGTCGTGAAGAGCTCCTCCAAAATCACAAAAATCGAGCTTCAAACTCCAAAAACGAAATGAAGAAAATGTCCATTTTTTATCATTAAGTTTCTGTCCAGGTTCGCATTTGCGGACAAAAATTTTGCATTTGCGAATGAACAGTAAACTCCAAAGTAATTGTTCGCAATTGCGAATGAACAGTGTCACACCAGAAACCAGCAAACCCAAACTTCTCCGAAATGATCTTATACCACCCCGAAACTCATTCAGAACCTCCCGGACATAAGCCATACATGAATTTCTATCATAAAATACGCTACAGACATGCTCGTGAACTCAAAATACTGAAAAGAGGTCGTCTTGACCCGATATTGACCATGGTCAAACTCCCGATTTGTTAACGTTACTAGTCTCTCAACCAATGATCCAAAAATACACCCAAGCCCCTCGGGACCCCATCAAATCATACCAAAAAGTTCTAAAATATGATACGAACTTATTCGAGGCCTCAAATCACATCAAACAATACGAAAATTACGAATCGCGCCTCGAATCGAATTATGAGTTATGAAAATTTCAAATTCTATAATATGCGCCAAAGCGTATCAAATCAATCCGGAATGACTTCAAATTTTGCATACAAGTCATAAATGACATAAAGAAGTTATTTGAATTTCCGAAATCAAAATCTGAGCTCGATATCAATAAAGTCAACTCTTGGTCAAACTTACGAATTCCAATTTCCAACTTTCACCAAAAAGCTTCAATTTATTCTACGGACCTCCAAATTCAAATATAGACACACACCTAGCTTTTTGAAAAAGTCTTTTTTGTCTTGTAACTGAATTTTTTTCTATTTAGAGAGAGGGGGCTTCAAGTTCTTAGGAAGAGCCGTATGAGACAGCTCACGTACGGTTCGGGAGCCGAGCCCCTGCGCAGGGGCTTACTAAGTCCGAAATTATCATATGAAGTTATTGGAATCATCAAAATACCAATCCGAAGTCGTCTATACAAAAGTCAAATCTCTGGTCAACTCTTTTCATTTAAGCTTCAAAACAAGAATTGTTTCTTCCAAATTGATCCCGAATCATCAGAAAATTAAACGCGACCACACACACATGTCATAATACACATTACGAAGCTGCTCGAGGCCTCAAGTCGCTGAACGGGATGCTAATTTCAAAACGACCGATCGCGTTGTTACAAATAGTCATCATTATGGTCATTGTAAAAAGGAGAATAATAATGGTTTTCAAAATAATACTTCAAATGTGAAGGAAATACATATCAATGTGGTCTGTAAATAAAAAGGCACGTTCAGATGATTATGGTCCGTTTCTTCAGAATGTGACTTGTGATAAGCATTACAAATGCAAATCTGTTCCTAAAAATGAATGTGAAAATATATATGTGATACAAATTATACATAAGAATATATTTATGCGTTGAATAAATATTACAACTCACCTCTAGGGGAGGTTTGAGAGAAAGACATATAATAGACATTACTGTGTGGTTACATGAATAAGTTATTGCTCATGTACATGTGGTATGCCGAAAATATTTTTCCATGTCTAAAAGGTTAATAAAGGCAAAATGAAAGCAAGAAATGATTTTTCTTATGATGATTTTGATCATGACAATCATTATGATATAATTTTATCTATGAAGGAGACATTCAACATATGGAGGGTGTGACAAATGATATTGCAGTACAAAATCAATTAAAAGCTCTAAAAGAGCTAATTTGCTACTAACCGACGTGAAATTGTTATGATATTGATATTGTAAAAAGTCTCAAAAGAAACTTTTTGAGTTTTAAATGTATTAGTCAAAGTGGTTGGCATATTGAGACTACAAATGAAAGGAAGATTAATTATCTTCATATTACTTTAGTCATACCGAGTAAATATAAAAGGTCATTTGATTTTTTTCTAGCAAGCCAACAGTGAACTAACCATGTGATTGTTTCTTTAACATTTTAGAAATAGCTGACTTTTAATTAGTGCATAAATAGGAAGTAAAAGTTTAAATAAAATGAGAGATAAATACTTTTAAGAGTAAATGAGATGAGTAAATATCCAAAAATCATCATGTGTCCACTAGCATAATTTCCAAAACCTGGTGTCACAAGTATATGAACTTCTAATAGAATATACAAAAGAAAATACTACACTACCGTCGAAAGTAAAATAGAATGGGCTCGGAGGGCAGCTCACCGCAAAGTCTGGTGGAGATCAAGGATGCGCGCCGGACTGATAGCCAGATGCACTTACCTCAGATCCTGCATGAATAGTGCAGAAGTGTAGCGTGAGTACATATACAACATGTACCCAGTAAGTATCTAGTCTAACCTCAAAGAAGTAGTGACGAGGGGTTGATTTCGACACTTACTATGGCTAACAAAAAACTACCGAGTTTATAATTTAAGCATGAGCCATATAAACACAGCTAAAAACTCAATAACAAAAAATAATTGAGCAATTCTTTCACTAATAGTAAATCCCAAATTATTTTTCATCATTTAACAAATTGATTTCTCAAGCCAATAAAACAATATCAATTATAAATGGGGCTCCACGGATTTTTACGCATGAATTATGTCGAGGTCGTACGGCCCGATCCAACGTACAAATATATAAACTGTGGACTACCGAGGGTCGAACGGCACAAACCATATATGCATCTATTCTACTGCCGGGGCGTTCGACCCGCTCCAAAAAAAAAAAAGAGAAAGTAACCAATTCAAAGATTATTAAGAGGCTAATATTCAAAGATGTACCAATTCTTATTAACAGCCAAGTAACCCGTCCAAAACTCAAGTAAATGAAATTCGACCTTTTACCATTCCTCTGTCAAGTCTCAATATGATTTAACCACTTAAATTAACAAGTAAGGTACCAACATCGCAAGTATAACATGATTTGCGTCCTAAATTACCCAGACATAAGCATAATTATTGGCTCGGACGAACTCTCGTCACCTCGTGTATACGTAGCCTCCACAAATAGAAGCACATATTAATTCAATTCACCTATGGAGTTAATTCCCTCTTACAAGGTTAGAAAAGAGACTTACCTTGTCTCAAAGCTTACTTTGCGGTCTACAAATGTGCTTTAAACCCTCAATTCGGTGCCAAACGACTCAAAACTAGTCAAATGTTATATAAAAAATCATCAATACATGTCCAAAAATTCATATTCTAACTATTAAAGTGATTAGCCAACCCCAATTGAAGAACTCCTAAATTCATCTCCGGGACAATGTGCCCGGATTCCAAAAGTTTTTGAAGAAAGTTGTTACCCATAATCTCATGAGTTCAAATATATGATTTTCACTAAATTCCATAACCATTTTCATGGTTAAATCTCATTTTTATCAAAACCTAGGGTTTTCACCTAAATTCATGATTTCACAAATTTTACATGTTAAATCTACCCATAATCTACGTATTAACTCAGATTGTGTAGAAATTACTTACCTCAAGGTGTTATGTGAAAACCCCCCTCTAAGAGCTCCAAAAATCGCCCAAGGAATGAAATAAATGAGCTCAAAATGCCTAAGTCCCGTATTAAAAAAACCATTCTGCCCCAGCGATTATTCGCTTCTGCGGCTCAATAACCGTATCTGTGGAGAGGGCCTCGCAGATGAAGTCCTTCCCCTAAGCCGGCTCCCTCGCTTCTGGCGGTGCGTGTGTCGCACCTGTGACCTCAGTCCGCTCTTGTGATGGCCTTCTTCGCACCTGCGCCTCCGTTGGTGTGGTACCTGCACCGCTTTTGCGGTCACTGGGCAGCCCACATTGGGTCGCTTCTGCGAGCTTGCACTTGAGGCTGGCCACGCGCAGGTGCGATTGCACCAGAAGTTGGGAGCTTCAGCTATTGCTCCCAAGTTCCAACTTGGTCTGAGCTCCGTCCGATTAACACCGTGGGCCCCTGAGGCCCCACCCGAACATACCAACAAGTTTGAAATCATAAAATGGATCGCTCACACCCTTGGAACACATACAACAACAACAAAACTAAGAATCACACTCCAAACCAAATTGGATCAACTTATGAACTTCAAGTTCTTCCAACTTGCTTTGAACGCGCTGAATCCTACTTAGACTACTCGGAACGACACCAAATTTTGCGTGCAAGTCTTAACTCACCATATGGAACTATTTCCAGGCTCAGGGTCCCAATTGAACCCCAATAACACCAAATCCTACTTCAAACCAAATTTAAAGAATTTTAGAACCTTCAAAGAGCCAACTTTCACTAATAACTGAAACGCTCCCGGGTAATCCAAAACCCGATTCGGACATACGCCCAAGTCTGAAATTATCATACGAACCTATTGGAGTCGTCAAATCCCGATTCCTAAGTCGTTTGCTCGAAACGTTAACCAAAGTCAAACTTAGCCCTTTTTACCAACCTTAAGGAACCAAATGCTCCGATTTCAATCCAAAACCTTTCAAATATAAACTAACCATCCACACAACTCGTAAAACAGTAAAAGCACGTACGAGGAGTCTTATTTAGGGGAACGGGGTTCTAGAAAGCAAAACGACCGGTGGGGTCATTACATTCTCCACCTCTTAAACAAATGTTCGTCCTTGAACGAGTCTAGAATCATACCTAGAGTGCTGAATAAGTGTGGGTATCTGCTCCGCATGTCCTCCTCGGAATCCCAAGCCGCCTCCTCGTCTGGTTGGCCCCTCCACTGAACCTTTACCACGGATATCCTTTTGGACCTCAACTGGTGAACCTGCCTATCAATAATGGCAACTGGCTCTTCCTCATAACCTAGGTTCTCATCTTACTGAATCGTGCTTAAGTCTAACACACATGGGACCTGTCAGCATGATACCTCCGGAGTATAGACACGTGGAAAACCGGATAAACTCCCGATAGACTGAGAGGCAAAGAAAGCTCATAAGCAACCTCCCCAACTCGTCTTAACACCTCAAGTGGGCTTATAAACCTTGGGCTTGCCCTTCTTCTCGTACCTCATAATTCCCTTCATCCGCTAGAATTTCAAGAGAACCTTCTAGCCTACCATAAATGACAAATCATGCGCCTTCTGATCTGCGTAACTCTTCTGTCTGTACTGTACTGTGTGAAGTCACTCCTGAATCAATTTTACCTTTTCCAAGGCATCCTTCAATCAGTACCATATAACTTAGCCTTGCCTGGCTCGACGACATCACCGACCATATAAAGCCTCAAATGGAGCCATCCCGATGCTGGACTAATAACTGTTGTTGTAAGCAAACTCGGCCAAAGGCAAAAATCTTAGCTCACAATTGATCAATCAGATTGATTTTTTGTTGGACCTGCGGATTCCTACCGTTAGTCTTCGAGCGCTAATTCATCATCACTAACCTAAAATATTTTACCTGCTCGACCAAGTCGACATGCTCTTTCCGAATCGCCTCGAGCTCAGCTCAAAGGCTCTTAGCGTCCCCCTCACGCCGCTCGCTGAAAAGCTTGTAAGAATCTCTCTTCTCAGTGAGCCCTCAAACCTCGGCCTCAAGTTGGTTTAGCTCGTCCCGGTATCAGAGAAAGGTCTCATGATGAAGCACTGAGGCCCGCAGACACAAAGAAAAATGTTAAGATTATCTACAAATTAGTCTAAGCATGAATTGAAATCATCAAGATATATTTGAACTTACCCGATTTAGCGTCTGTTGTGCTTCATTGAACAGGCAGGGCACGTATACCTCGTTCATCTTAGCTTGATCCTGCTTAGTCACCAATTATCGAAGGTAGCTCGCCACCCCTATGGGGGCAAAGAGGATCTGGGCATCCTCCGAAATGGAGATGACGATTGACCGCTTCAAGTCGGGATCCACACTTGGAGCTGAAAACCGATTGACCAGCTTGGAGCTTAAAGAAGGCTCGCTTGTTCCCGAAGACGAACTTTTCTTCGGCACCTCCAAGTCACCCAACCGGATGACATCCTTCGTGGCGGTAGAATCCATGCCATCAAAAAAGCCGCGGAACCCGCCTCGTGGACCCCCTCGTTGGGACGTTCCTTCATCGTTTGAGCCTAGTTGTACATGGACTCGGTGAACGACGACGGTGACTTGGTGATATCGATCACACTGCGTGCTTCATTTGGGGCACCGCCCGCATCCCCAGAAGCTTCGGCCACGGCCTCCTCGATGGCCTCCCTAACTTGAGGTAGATTGGCCTCATCTCTCTCCGATTCGGATTCCCCTTGCCCTTCGAGTCTTGACGACACTCCGGCCACCAGATTGAATGCTTCTTCTTCTTGTTCTTCATCGGATTCATCCCTCAGCCGATAGAGTGAGCCCGAAGATGGTGTTCGAGCACTAATGCTTTCTTTGGATTTACGTACCAGTCTTCTCCTTAGTTTCTTTTTCTCCAAGCTCGGAGAACTTGAAGCCCTTTTTCTTTTCTTGTCTTCACCCTGTCGCGGAGCAGGGGACTTGGTGGGAAAATTCTCGCCACCGAATAGAGGCCTTAGTGTGACATCCTTGGATAAACCTGCAAGAAAAAGTAAAACAAGTGAGAATTTAATGAAGCAAAAAGGAATTCAAGTATTACTTACTCGTGAAAGGGATCTCACCATGAGAACGGGCCTCCTATCGACCCTTTGAAAGTGCACGCCATGAGCGCTCAGAGTAGGGCCTCTGTACCACTCCTTGAGTCAAGGAACTGCATTCCGAATCCGAGCAACAACTACACCACTGATATAATATTAAATGCGGAAACAAGAAAACAAAAGATAGAAGCAAGACGCTCTATGAATTATCAAGACAACAACTAGGAACTAGTCTACTTACCTTCTTGATGAAATCAATGAGTACCTATACTATACGAACGACCCCCAAGATAACGATTGTCTTGCGAATTATTTGATCAAACAAGGAACGAGTTCAATTTTGAATCACACCAAAATTGAACAAGTTAAGTCACACGTTTTTGGGAGCAATAGGGCCACCGATATTCTATTATCAAAATAATGTAAGATGCTGAAAATAATGATTTTACAAAAATCAACTAGGAAACAAATAACTAGTTAACCTAAATCAACTAGGAAACAAATAGCTAACAAAAGGCCGCAATTTGGCTAAGTTTAAGAACTAGTCATGCAGGACTCCAAAACAAGTAAGAATTAGTGACTTTTAGAACCTTAAATCACACACCAATCTTCAAAACTTGCATAGAATTACGTGGCTCTTCTTCACCATCAAATGTGCATCATGAAGCTCTTTAGCTTGACTTCTCGTGAATGGTCTTGAAGGTTTAAACGTATCATGATCAGGTTGACCTGCATCATCACTGATGCAATATAAAAGAAAGTTGCTCTAATTAAGTCTTTACCTAAATCAACTAGGAAACGAATAACTAGTTAACCTAAATCAACTAGGAAACAAATAACTAACAAAAAGGCCACAATTTGGCTAAGTTTATGAACTAGTCACGCAAGACTCCAAAATAAGCAAGAATTAGTGACTTTCATAGCCTTACATCACACGCCAATCTTCACAAATTGCATAGAATTACTTGGCTCTTCTTCACCATCAAATGTGCATCATGAAGCTCTTTAGCTTGACTTCTCGTGAATAGTTTTGAAGGTTTAAACGTATCATGATCAGGTTGACCTACATCATCCTCCCCTTCTTGAGAAGATTTCGTCCTCGAAATATTGAACCTTCTTCATCTTTCAAAGCAACACAAGGTATCAAGTCAGTGACATTGAATGTCTTAGAAACAACATAATCATCAGGCAGATCTATGACATAAGCATTATTATTGATCTTCTGCAACACTTGAAATGGTCCATCTCCTCGCGGAGCCAACTTCCCTTTCCTATAGTTCAGAAATCATTCCTTGCGGAAGTGCACCCAAACCTAGTCACCTTTCTTTAAGTCCAGCTTTTTTCCTTCTTTTATTCTTCTTGACCGCTACCTTTTCATAAGCATCCTCCAAAGTTTTCCTCACCTTAGCATGCAATTCGAGCAACGCAGCTGCCCGGTTTTCTCCATCAATGCTAATAAATGCATCTCTTGGCAAAGGAACAAGATCAAGTGGTATCAAAGGATTAAAACCATAAATACATTCAAATAGAGTAATGCTAGTCATGCGATGAACAGTTCTATTATATGCAAACTCCATAATAGATAATCAGTCAGCCTAAGTGCCGGACTTCCCTTTGGTCAAAGCTTGAAGAAGAGCTCCCAAGGTGCGATTAACAACCTCGGTTTGACCGTCAGTCTGTGGATGATGTGATGTAGAAAAAAACAATTTTGGTGCCAAGAGCACCCCATAAACACTTCCAAAAGTGACTCAAAAACTTAGCATCCCTATCACGAACAATAGTTCGAGGCACACCATGCAACTTTAATACATTAACAATAAACAAAGAAGTAACATGTTGTGCATCATCACATTTTTTACAAGGAATGAAATGAGCCATCTTAGAAAATCTATCAACAACCACATAAATGCTATCATGACCACCCCTAGATCGTGGCAGCCCTATCACAAAATCCATCGAGATATCTACCCAAGGACTAGTAGGAACGGGTAAGGGAGTATACAAACCATGATTATTAGACCTAGACTTAGCTCTTACACTCAAAACACGCTCCACATATTCTTTCGACATTTCACCTCATCTTAGGCTAATGGAACTGTTCCCCTAATATAGATAAAGTCTTATCTACCCAAAGTGTCCCAGCAAGCCCTCAAAATGTGCCTCACGCACCAACAACTCTAGCCACAAGGACTTGGGTATGTAAACTCTTCCCTTGTTAAAAAGGTACCCATCATGCCACTGATACTTCTCAACATGCTAACCACTAGTTATGGTATCACACACACTCTTAATTTTAGGGTCATGCTCATACATATACTTAATACTCTCAAAACCCATCAACCTAGATGCTAACGTGATAGCCAAAGCAAACTTCCTAGATAGTGCGTTAGCTACTACATTCTCCTTTCCCTTCTTGTAATGAATCACGTAAGGGAAACTCTCAATGAACTCTACCCACTTGGCATGTAGTTTATTTAGTTTCTCTTGACCCCTAAGATGTTTGAGTGACTCATGATCACTTCTAATTACGAATTCCTTAGGCCATCGGTAATGTTACTAATGAGCTAAAGCTCTCACGAGGACATACAATTCTTTGTCGTACGTACAGTAATTCAAGGCAGCCCCTTCAACTTTTCACTAAAATAGGCAATAGGCTTCCCATCTTGCATAAGAACACCTCCAATTCCCACCCCGAGAGGTCACACTCAATTTCAAACGCCTTACTAAAATCATGTAATTGTAATAACAGGGCAGAACTAAGCCTATGTTTCAACTCTTGGAAGGCACCCTCTTGCGGCTCCCCCCACACAAAAGGTGTATCTTTTCTCACCAACTCCATGAGTGGTGCTGCTATGGTGCTAAAGTATTTAACAAAGCGTCTGTAGAAACTAGATAGTCCATGAAAACTTCTAACATGCGAAACAACAGTAGGAGTAGGCCAATCTCTAATAGCTTCAACCTTAGATTCACCTACTTCAACACCATTAACACTTACAACAAATCCCAGAAATACAACTTTCTCTACACAAAAAGCACACTTCTTGTAATTAACATATAACTCTTCGGCTCTGAATACTTCAAACACTTGCCTTAAGTGATCAACATGGTCATCTAAACTTTTACTATAAATCAGGATATCATCAAAGTAGACAACCACAAACTTATTAATAAACGGTTTAAGCACATGATTCATTAATCGCATGAATGTACTAGGTGCGTTGGAGAGACCAAAAGGCTTTACCAACCATTCATATAGACCAAACTTGGTCTTGAATGCATTTTTCCACTCATCACCCCGTTTCATATGGATTCGGTGGTAACCGGATCTAAGATCAATCTTAGAAAACACACTTGAACCACATACCTCATCTAGCATGTCATCTAACATAGGGATAGGATGACGATACTTTATTGTTATTTTGTTAAGGGCTCGGCAATCAATACATCCTCCAGGTGCCCTATTTCTTTGGAAACAAGATCACGGGTACGACACACGAACTTAGACTCTCTTGAACTAGCCCTTTAGTCAATAGCCCATCCACTTGTCGTTGCAACTCCTTAGTATCCTGTGGATTAATTCGATATGCGGGTTTGTTCAGAATTTGTGACCCCGGAACAAAGTCGATTTGGTGTTTTATCCCCCTCAATGGAGGTAGTCCACTCGGCATCTCCTCGGGAAACATGTCCCTGTATTCCTGCAAAACATCACTAACAACACTAGGCAAGGGATGAACGTTAGTAGAAACTTCATCATCACACGCAGCCTCACAAACAGTACCATCATGTTCAGGTCTTAAGGTAGAACCATCACTAGTTTCTTACCCGGCATTCTTCCAAGTACTAGCAGTTCTTTCAAGGTTCTCCACTCGGATACTAAGCGCCGTTACTTCAGCCCAAAGCTCGGCTAAAGTAATGTCAGTCACAACCTTTTATCCTTCCGTAGTCATGTACTTGCAAAAGAAACAAGACTAGAGAATGTGCTAAGGTTAGTTAAAAATACTCTCTCTCACTTTTTGAATGACTCTTGGGTTCACTCAAATTTCGGGTAGGATTTCACACTTGTCTTCAAATTGGCTTCCTCTAATTGATTAAGTTCCTTAGCGATCTTTCAAGTTCACAAGTTCAATAATTTCTTCGGGGTGAGTGACTTTATGTGACTCGATAGGCGGACAACTTTTTAAGTGGGAACAAGAAGCCAAGAATAAGTGAAAATTCTGAGTTTTAGCACGAGGTCCTACAAGCTCATAGATAGTAATTACTTAAGTAGGAAATTACCTAAGAATTACTAATTAGAATTAACGTAATTCAATAAGGAATTTCGAAATAGTAAAGGGAAAGAAATTTCTGAAGCTTTTCCACTTTAGTTTGGAGAAGACAAATCATCTCTCCTTAGCTCTTAGGATTTTCGGCCCCCCTTCTCCTTTTCCAACACAAATTCGCCCCTCCTCTCCTTGTCCAAATAAAATTTCAACTCCTTGAAACTTCTTCCTTTTGGATTGGGAGTTGTTTCATTCTTGGACTAGAATTAGGGTTTCCTATTCCTCCTCCTTCTCCTCCCAAATTTGGCCTCCCTTACACGTTTTAGGCCCCCTTACATGTTTTTCAAGACTCCCTTCAAGAACAACAAATTAATGTTCAGAAACTTAAAGAATTCAAGGAAGACTGGTTAAGAACGATTGAGGATTCAAGACTCTCTTCAAGAACAACGCAAAATTCTTCAAGAACTATAATTTTAATTCCAAGAAATTCAAGATTCTTGAGTTTCACGTGACTACCTTTAAGAACAGCAATTTTGGGCGTCCAAGAACTTCAAGAATTCCCAAGATTAACGTGAACTAATTCAAGACCACAAATTGATATCCAAGAACTTCAAGAATACGTAAACTAGCTTCAAGAACAACAAATTTGCGTCCAAGAACTTCAAGACTCCAACCAAGAACTATTGATAATTCTTCTAGCAATTCAATTTACTTCAAGATTTTTCAAGATTCAATCGTGCACCTTCAAGATTTCAACTAGAGTTTCAAGATTTCAAGATTATCAGATTTCTAACGATCAAGAACTTCAAGAATCGGTTCAAGAATGTTTCTTTAACAATCAATCGTCAAGACTTCAATCCCGAGATGATTTAACAACTTCAATCAACTATTAATTTTTAGTTTCTCTTTCTTCTCTTTTTTCTTGTCACGTTTTTCTTCTTCTTTTTTTTTTAATCAAAAACAAAATTAATGAAAGAACCTAAACTAAGGCACGAATAACAGGATTGGGATTGTAGAAACAAACTTGTTCCAAGCTCTGATACCAACTGATGCAATATAAAAGAAAGTTTCTCTAATGCCAATTGATGCAATATTAAACGCGGAAACAAGAAAACAAAAGCTCTATGAATTATCAAGACAACAAGTAGCAACTAGTCTACTTACCTTCTTGATGAAACCAAGTAGTACCTATACTATACGAACGACCCTCAAGACAACAATTGTCTTGCAAATTGTTCGATCAAACAAGGAACGAGTTTAATTTTGAATCACACCAAAATTGGACAAGTTAAGTCACATGTTTTTGGGAGCAATAAGGCTGCTGATTTTCTATTCTCAAAATAATATAAGGTGCTGAAAATAATGAAGTCTTTCGGCTTATATAGATTAAGTCTTTACCTAAATCAACTAGGAAACAAATAACTAGTTAACCTAAATCAACTAGGAAACAAATAACTAACAAAAAGGCCACAATTTGGCTAAGTTTAAGAACTAGTCACGCAGAACTTCAAAACAAGTAAGAATTAATGACTTTTATAGCCTTACATCACACGCCAATCTTCACAAATTGCATAGAATTACTTGGCTCTTCTTCACCATCAAATGTGCATCATGAAGCTCTTTAGTTTGACTTCTCGTGAATGGTCTTGAAGGTTTAAACTTATCATGATCAGGTTGACAACCACAGAATACGGATAAGAAAGAAAAAAGGCGATAAATTAAATCTTGGAAGCAAAATCATACTTACGTGACATGTTCCACTTCTCAGGGAACGGCATGTGCTCGATCAAGATCAAGTTTGAGGTCCTCACTCGGACGCGGCCTAGCCAACCTCGATCCTGATCTTCATCGATACTCGAGAATGGGGCTTTACTAGCCCGACGGGCGATCTTGATCAGTCCCCCCCTCCAGTAGAGTCGGGGACTGTATAAACGCATTGGGTGGTCGATAGTGAAAGGGCACCTTCGATCTTTCTTACAAAGAACAGCACAATCCTCCAGAAAAAAGGATGAATTTAACCAAGGGTTACCTCATAATCTTTTGAAAAAGTCGATGATAACTGAGTCCAAGGGGCCCATCGTGAAGGGATAAGTATAAGCACTTAAAAATCCCTCGACGTGGGTGGTGATGGCTTCGTCAAGTTCGGGAACCACCACATGTTTTTCAACCTAGTTACAATCTTTTTTGACTTTGGAGAGAATATCCTTGGTGATCGAGCAGATGCACCTTGAGAACTCCCGACATCGGTCTGGTATGGGGGAGGGCTTTTCGACCTGAAAATCAACATTGACTAGGCACCCCCCTAGGATGAACATTTTTAGAGGAGGTTTCGGTACTAGTTCCTCGACAGAAGTACACGAAATGGTCATCTTCGGTAGCTGGCCACGAGGTAGAAGGAGTTTCTTTTTGAGGAACGATTTTTGAAGTCTTCACCATTTGTTTGAAAATGACGGAAAAAGGAGGAAACAAAGGAAGTCAAAAGAGTACATTTGATGGTTTGTAATGAAGATGGAACAAAAGTTCTTATAAAAAGATCTCAAATAACCGAAATATAAGTGCTGGAAAATATTAAGATTGCTAAAGTACGAGGGCAGAAGGTTTGAATGTAAAGTTTGATTGAGCAAATGAGGGGGTATTTATAGTTTTTCAACGACCGTTCGCATCCAGGAGTTGCTGACCGGCAACTGACAAACATTTAATGCCATTGAGACTTGACCGACGAGACGTTTCAATTGTTTTGTCGTTTCTGTCATGTTGAATCAAAGAATGAATCGAAAGCTCATGTCGTTTCTCATCGTCTAATCTCCAAAAAACGAGGGGACTATCTGTATACGGTCGAGATCGAGTTCGCCTACGACATGAAAGGACAGGCTCGGAACATGACAATGTAAAACCGAAGCCTAAGTCACATCGGGCTAGAACTCGGGGTCAGAACACCTGCCTTTGAGAACATTGAGTCCGAGACCACGGAGTTGACCCTAGTCCTGAACGAGCTCGAAGAAATATTGTTAGCATAACCAACAGAAGACCAAAATATTCGTAACCAGGCAGACGTTTTGGAGGGAATCTCGACGTGCATCACTAAGGAACCACAATCGGCAAATCAAGGAATTTTTACCTTTTACGGAATTATACCTAAAGTAAAACTCCTCGTTACTATATAAAAGGGGGGAGGGGAGGTCTGATAATTCATTGAACACATTGTAACACGCATCCCAAAGCAATGCATTATTATTATTTCTCTTTAAGCTCTTGTTCTTCTATATCCTGACACCGATCGAAGCGTACCTAGCTCGAGGATGATTAACCTTTCAAGGTTAAGATTGTTCAATTCGTCTGGTTTGTATTTACTTTATTATTATTTATTTCAATTGCAATCTAATCTATCGTTCTGTGTCAAGTTAGTCCACGTATCCTTAAAATCACTTACAAATTTAATTATTATCCGATTTTGAGGATAAACAAATATAATAATTTTCTTATTATAATTTTTATATTACTATAATTCACATAGAACTTGTCAGCAAACCAAAATATCTTAATTACTTTAACTTGAGAACCTATTTGACAAAAAATATCACAATTCAATGTAATCCAACATTAAAGAAAATTCACGTCAAATTTGACTTTGTAATATGAAATTATTGGTAAAATAGAAAATGTGTTCATAACAATTTTAACCGCCAGCAAACTTATAGTAAAAAGTTAGATTTTAGATGAAGCCCCAGTTATTGTAGCTATGCAAAAGCCAGTCTTAAAAATTTAAAATACCATAACAAAATCAAATTTTATTTCTTTTACTATTCCGGACCAAAAGCATATATGGTTTTTATTTATTTAAGATATAATTAAAATGAGAAAATCTAAAAACCTTAGTAAACGAATATAACCTTATTTTTTTTCCCCAAAACATTATCTGCATTTTACGGGTACAAGAAAAATAAGACTAAAATACAATCTGCTCAAATTTGACTTTGTAATATGAAATTATTGGTAAAATAGAAAATGTGTTCATAACAATTTTAACCGCCAGCAAACTTATAGTAAAAAGTTAGATTTTAGATGAAGCCCCAGTTATTGTAGCTATGCAAAAGCCAGTCTTAAAAATTTAAAATACCATAACAAAATCAAATTTTATTTCTTTTACTATTCCGGACCAAAAGCATATATGGTTTTTATTTATTTAAGATATAATTAAAATGAGAAAATCTAAAAACCTTAGTAAACGAATATAACCTTATTTTTTTTCCCCAAAACATTATCTGCATTTTACGGGTACAAGAAAAATAAGACTAAAATACAATCTGCTCAAAATTAAATAGCTACACGTATGTGTTGGTGAAGTTCAGTGGCAAAATGGTTTAATGGATATGTTTAAATTTTTAAGCAGTTAATTTTAAAAAAAGTATATCACATCAGCAAAATTAATATTTAAGTTCCCCTAAAAATACAAAGTGACTTTTGAACTTCCTAGGTGGAACCTTCTGCTGATAACATTTATATCCTTTTTTATTGATTTCTGTTGAACAGAAGCTTTAGGTTTCCAAAATTTTGGGCCCCATTGTACGAATAGATTTTCTGATGTTATTTTGGCTTAGATAATATTAAAATTGGTATAAAAAGGTATAAAATCTTTATTAAGTAAGATAAAAAGATTGCCCACTTTTCAACAATAGAAATGTTTTAGAATTTAAATTAAACTACTCAAAATTTTATATTAGTAAATAATATTCTTTACAACAAGATTCAAGCCCTCCCAATATAAAACCAATATTACTATGTTCATTGTGAACTTAAAAGGCTTTATGTCTTGTAAAAATACTTCATACACTATAACAAAAAAAAACAAAAAAAGAGGGGGAGGGGGCGCTTATTTAAGTTTGGTTTTAGCCCACTTTAAAATGCATGCTCCTTGGCATTGGTTTTCTCCTCCGTAATCGATATCCTTAAAGAGGGTAAGGTTGAAGAAGACATGCATAAGGGTGTGTTTGGTATGACGGAGCTGGAAAATATTTCCTGTTTAGTTGCAGGAAATGTTTGAAAAGTATTTTTTTAGATATCATATTTTTTTGAAATTGGAGAAAAATGACTTCCCTGAAAAAAGTTAGAAAAATATTTTTCAAAAACTCCACCTACTCTCACATCTAATCCTAACCCCTCCCCCTTCTCTCGCCTATCCCGTCCCCCTCTCCAAAAAGGACCTACCCCCAACCCCCCCTCAAAAAAAAAAAATTCTTACCTTTTTTTTTTGTATTTTTTAATTTTCTATTTTTTCGTTTTTCTGCACCACCCACCTACCCCACTCCACCCCAATAACCCGCAAAAAAAAAATATATATATTTTTTATATTTTCAATTTTTTTTTGTTTTCTTGCACCATTCAAAATTTTGCGAGTTCCAAAGTTATGAGTTCAGAGGTTTATGTGTTTGGAAGTTTGCGGATTTTAGAAATTATAGAGTTTACGGGTTCAAAAGTTTGCGGGTACGAAAGTTTAACGGTTCGGAAGTTTATCAAATTTATGAGTTAGGAAGGTTGTTGGTTCAAAAGTTTATCCCTTTATGTTTATTGTAGCTAATATTCTCGAGAAGTTATTTTTCTTAATTTGCGTACCAAATATAAAAAAATAAGCAAAATTACTATTTGTTTTCCAAAAAAATATTTTATACGAAATTTTTTTTTCATTATACTAAACACACCCTAAAAGTTCCATATTGACAAAATTGAAAAAAAGCTTGAAAAACTAAAAGGAATAAAGAAAATCTAACCCTTACCTCTCCCAATTCATGTAATTCTCGACCTTTGGGTATTTATATCTGCCAGAAGGTCTCTAATATATCTGTTTTCAACCAGATACAAGAATATTGTTTTAAGATTAATTGGCATTGAGAAGTAGCTATACTAGCATTTTGCTTACATAAAAGAATAAAAGAAAGGAACTGTGATACTCCCAACGTGCCTAATCCAGTTCAAATTTTGTATATATGAACAAAAATAGGAAAAGATAGCCACAAACTAAAGACAAAAGAAAAGAAAACAGTATGATGATATAATAAACTAAATGCTCACAGTTGTGCAATGGACGTGATGTTCACAAGTATGGAAGAAGATGTTAGAAGCAAGAGGAGAAATAGAGCAATACATTTGGTGGGAACCAAAGAGTTGCACAAACAATAAAGACTGAAACTTTGCCTCGCTAAAAACAATAGAGAAGGAACAAAAAGAAATTGTAGAAATAAGAAACCAAAGGCTATATCCCTCCCCCCC